>JAOWBR010166877.1:0-11731 GCA_028571145.1 Dionaea muscipula
TTTCATAGACTTGGGCCGGGCTATTGCTCGGCCCAACTTCATGTTCCATCCTGGCGCCTTGACGAACTTTCCTGGTAGGACCCTCGCGGAAAACATTACCCTTCGAAATGCCTACCAGTGAGGGAACCGGTATCACTAACCGACCGTGGGTAACTTGCCCGACCTTGCATGGGCATGCATGCCCACCGGCCTGGCATGAGGAGCTACCCGGTCGTCGGCAACCAGCTTGGAAGAACACCGAGCTGCTAGCCGTGATCGGTCTAGAGCTGCACTTGGAGGGCTGACAGGACTCATGACCGGCCCTGAAGCCATGCCCGGTGCTCGATCGACCTTGCATGGGGAGCGGATGTCTCGTTCTGGGAGAGCTCGAGGTGGCTGGCCGGTTCTCCCTTGCGCCGGTGTGAAGCTCTAACATGGAAGGAGACCGGTCATGGAGGTGGAAAAGGTGACCGGCCATGGAGGAGGAAGAGGTGACCGCGGGTGGACTTCACACGTGGGCTCGACAAGTTTCAACTCGCAGTGCGCAAGTCGGCCTCACAACCCAAGGTGGGTCCAGTACGTGGGCCCCACGGCTCGAGGTAGACCCTACACGTGGGTCCCACAAGACCAAGTCCGCACCGCTGCAGTTGGGTCCCGTAGTCCGACATGTGGCTCCACTGGATGAGCGATATGTGACTCCACTGAATGAGCGACATGTGTTACCACTCAAAATCCGACACATCGCTTCACTGAGAAGTCGACACGTGGTGGACTCAACTTCTATAAATATCCTTACCTCTTCTATTTCAAGGATCCAGAAATTCGAGATATTCTCATATATCTCTAAAATTTTCTATCGTCTCCAACTTTACAAGTCACTGACTTAAGCATTGAAGGAGAATCTCGAGGATGACCATGCGACCTCTCTGACAAGTTCTCATTGTGCGGATCATAGGGTTGACGAACAAGATTGATATCCTAACAATGTGTGACCTACTGAACAGGGTTGACGTGGTAGGACAGACGTTGATGTAATTGTGACGTACAACATTACAAGAGTGAAACTCTACTAAAACATAAGTGTTCAGACATATCTGAGTAAAGGTAGCGTCAAGTCTTTATATAATGACGGTGATTTAATACATCTGAAAAAAATAAACTCTGTTTACATTACCTATTGAATCATCATACGAGATAATATAGGAAAACAAAATAAGGTAAGAGTAAAGTTTATATAATAGTATCTTAATATATTATTTATATGTATTATGTATTTATTAATTTGATTAATAGTATTTTAATATATTATTTACATGTATTTGTACTATTTTTTATCGGGACGGATAATAACACAACAGTTTTGACAATATTTTTAACAATATACTATTTATTTCTCTCACTATTGATCTACTACCAGTCTACCACACATACCCTCATGTTGAACCTACCATTCTCTTCACTTTATTTTTCTCAACTTTTAATCTCAACCTTTAATTTTGTAAATCCAACGGCTTAAAAGTATTGTAAAAAATGTTCTGTCATTATCCCTCCCATTTTTTATACTAAGATATTAATTATTATCTACAAGTACCGAATTTAATATTTATTAAATTAAATAAAATTTAACCTTTTCACGTTAACATAAACAAATTGTCACAGAAGAAGAAAAAAATTGCTAAAAGCCATTTTCAATTCGTATAATCACTTCTAATACCAAAGACGCAAAAAAACAAGGATATTAATCCTTGGTGCAATATTAGCCTTATTAGATAGTTTTTTTTTTCGATTAAGCAAAAGGAGTATGAAGCAGCCGGACATAGTGCTTATCTGCGAGGCGGAGTCCCATTCAACTTGATGAATTATTTTTTGTTGAATGGTATAAAATTCATGACTAGGAAGAGTTGATAGTGACATTGTATGTATTGATCTCTCCCCCAATCCCCACTCCAATCACTTGGAGACGGCGGGCCTAACAGATCAAACATGCGTGTCTTAGTTTATATATGTCTTCGTTTCATTGTATTAAACTAGACTCCAATATTATAATATTGAGCTTTGCTATATATCCCGATTATACACACACCTTCACACACGACCACACATCTACTCCCTCACTGTAGTAAGGCCAAGGAAGGAAAAAAAAAAAAAAAACAAAGAAAAACAAAGGGCAAAGCACTTTGTGTGTGTGTGGTCCTGTGTGAAGGGGTGTGCAAATTCGGGACACTTAGAAAAATTGTGTAATGTCTTTGATATGCGTGTCTAAGTTTATATATGTCTTCGTTTCATTGGCTTAACAGATCAAACATGCTCGTGCCAAGACACGGTTCACACGGAAAGTAATGTTTTGGGTATTAAATTGTTTACACGTGTCATGTTTTGGTTGGATCAAAAAATATGTTAGAAAGTAGTTGTGTTTGAATTTAAAAAAATCATCCAATATAATATAAAATATAAATAAATATTTGTTATATAGACTCCTACAGTCCTATTTAAAGTTCGTTCCACTGCCGTTGGATTTGATAAATCAAAGACAGAAATTGATTGAGCTCACTCCACTGCACCCCACCCCCTTAATTGTTAGGCCCATCACATCCCAATTATAATCTCAACCTTTGATTTTTTAAATCTAACGATTGTGGAAAAACTTTTAAATGGGGGCATGTATACCCATCCTATTTGTTAATTTGTAAAAAAACATTGGATCAAACTCAGACAAATAAGACCGGATATTAATTTGAACGTAGATATAATTGTTCAAGATTAGAATGCATAAAAACAGAAACACATAAAATAAATTGCACTAGCATAGATATATAATAATAAAATCGCCTGAAGTTATTTTTCGTTTTCATTCATCGAAGTATTCTCACTTTCTTAGTCTTCATTCTTTGTAGTATTCCCAGGATTCTCGCTTACCTTCGTCCTTGACTTTTTATTTAAGCACTAGATATTATCCGTGTCTTTGACACGATTAACACTCTCTTTCCCCTTTAAATCAGTTAAAAATATAGATTAATAAATTTTAAAAAATAATAATAAAAAATTATTCTCTCCCCTTTCTTCTCTCTTTCTTTTTTTTTTTCTTTTCCCTCTCTCCCCTTCCCCTCTCTCTCCTTGTCCACCTAGGACAAAGTCCTTCACAAATTCAAAAATCATTCTGATTTATATAATAGATGTTAACGTAATCACGTTATTTATTTTAGTTTCACTCTACGATGTATGTCGATGATTATATGTGGAAAAAAAACTGTTGACGGGATATTAGGACATAGCCAATGATGAACGGAAACAATGTCGTCTAGAGAAGTAAAAGCATGCTTTGCGAGTAAATAGGAGTGAATATATGATTATGACAATTGAGTGAGTCGAAAAAGGAACACCTTGAATTAGGGCACCCGACGATTTTTGTGCATGACGTGTTACTATCATGATGACTTAGACATAAAAGAGTAATTGTAATAGACCTCTATCGGAGTAATCTCGATGTCAAGATCCAATTGCAGGTTTATGGGAGAAATGCTTGGAGTTGGAGCTAGTGATCTCAACGGAGCAATATCAACAGAGAAAGCTATGACTAAGCTATGACTATAGCCATCATTAAATTAAGCTAGAGATATCAACTGAGGAAGAAGAAGATAGCTTAATTCTCAAATTATCACTCATGTTGTCTCTGTTACAGTTCATCGGCCTTCATATGGGCGAGCTACTAGGACAATCAGCTGATTGCAATTTGCCACAAATGCCGTGGTCTAGTGGTATCCGTTAGAAGGTCCCGAATTCGAATCTTCTAATTCTTGGGAGTGAAGCCCCTTTTGTGGTCTTTTGAAGGAACTCGTCTAGGTGTGGGGTGAGGTTTGAGTTTTGCCTAACCTCTAAACTGCGTACGTAAGTCTCTTCGGAGCTTATCCAACCTCTTGGACTGACCAAGTTATGACGAACGAAATATTCCTAAACGAGGTTATACTCTGGCTCACCCTTTTGAGTTGCCAAAAAAAGGAAAAGGCTGGTTGGAATTTCAATTGATTAGTAATGTAGATAAGAAATTACGAGGAAATGGCACATGCGCAAAAGATGATTATCTGTAATGCAAGGTTAACTGATACAGCAACACTGGCTTTGAAATGTTTGAATGCTTGCCCAAAGTCTGCTTTATTGAGGTTGGCTCATTACAGTCATGTTTTAAGCTGTTATACACGATCTAAATAGTGCGACGATTGGATGTGTCGAAGAAAACGTGCTTAAAGCAGTAATCGAACAATCAAAACGTGATGTTGAGTGTGTGATCATGGATCGGTTAAGAAGATCCATGTCCAGAGTGGTTGCAAGGGTTGAAGAGGGTTATAAATAATCCTCTCTGTTTTTTTTCCCTCCAAAACAACATAGAACGGTATAAGCTGCACAAAAAGCTCTTGAACTAAAATTTGCCTTGTATTTCGACTTTCAATTGCACGACAAAGAAGACAAGACTGTGACTTATGAATCTCACATTGTTGAATTAAAATCCTTCGATCATGTTTACATGATTTCTTCTTAGGGGTGATAATTCACAATATTTACCATCACTATCCCACTTTTTGTTCCTACTTTATCAATAAGCGAGGTAAATTAACGTATTAAATGATCAATTTTTAATATATTAATATACTTTTAGAATTTATTAGATATTTTTAATTTATTAGTTATATCTTAATAAATGTCCGATAGAAACTCACTCGAAAAAACTTTTGAAAATTAACTCTCTCTTTTTTCATGTGCTGTGTGACTATATTACATATATAAAGCAAAGGAAATTTGAATTTTCTTGAGATAAAATGTATTAGGATATTTTAGACCGTAGGATGATTAAAAGAGGCAGGAAGATATGTCAGCCGTCAGATCGCACTAATCATCTTAAACAATCAATCAAGTTTTATATTTTAGGAATATTTTCGTAATTAATATAATAATAGGATATGGGTAATTAACAAAAGATTTGATAAAGATTAAAAGATTAAAGAGAGATATTATAATGATAATTTTTTTTTATAATATTAATATTTTTAATAAAAGTAAATTTATTTAATAATATGTTCAATAAAAATTATATAATATTATACTCAATTTTTTTAATTTGTTGATGCGATCCAAATAAGATTAATATTAATATAATAATTTTTAATTTTTAATTATTTTATAATTTATATTTTAATTTTTTTAAAAGAGTTATTGACGTATATTTTTCGTTAATTTTTATTTTTTAAGAGTAGTGTTCATCGAACCAAAGATATGGATAATTTCTATCGTATCGATGATACAGGTAATCTCTAATATATATATAATACATCATTTTAAAAATAGGTGAATTTTAATGATCATCAATCTGTACCACGGTATGCAAGGATAGAATCCAAACTTTATAGTATTATTTTATAGATATTTTTTCTGCTCTTGCCTTGGTCGACCTGTATAGTGAACACTGGGCAGGACGATTTTCAGATTCCACTCACACTGGCTCACTTGGCTTAGTTTTGTGTGGGAAACTGAAACGAGTCCGATAAAGCAGACCACGTGTTAGGGAGGAAAAATGGTGTCCTTTACTCCCCTTTTTTGTGCTTGCTCCTAGATTGTTGATTTCATCTTTGTGGGTCTTGCTGGGTTTTGATTCTTCAGGGGTGAAAATCTAGTCACTTTGAGATATGGCGGCGTACACGGTGGCGCCACCACTGTGCACGTGGTTGGTGGCGGCGTGCATGTCCGTTGGGTGTGAGAGAGACCAGAAGGGTTGTTCGATGCCTGGAAGCACGAGGAGCAAGAGGTGGGCGCGGAAGATGAGGGCTGGTGTTGCGGAGAGGCTCAACGTGAATGCCCAGATGTCAAAGGGTTTTATCTCGTCGATCTGCGGATCGAGCATTCAAGGGTTGATGAGTTCTTGCTTGGCTTTTGAGCCCTGCAACGAGTTCTACAGTTCTAGAGGGCAATCTTCATACCCATTTTTTGGGGATTGTGGCCTTTCATCCTTCTTTGGAATCGGATCCAAACCACAGAAGCGGGTCAATCGAGATCTTCCATCTTGTAAGCAGACTTATGATACGGATTGCTCTGTTCGCATTCCTGGGTCCTTGCCTCTTCTCCATTCAGCAATTTTGTGGTGTTTAAGGCTTGATTTGTCATGATGTTTTTTTTTGCTGATGGTTGAACTTTGATAGCATTAATTGACATAAAAAAATCTGGGTAATTTTTTTCTCTCTTCCATCGTTCGTACCATTGTTATGAGCCCTTATGTTACCACATGGTTGATGGGATTTGTCAACTCTCCGAGTTGATGAGATTAATGAGGTGTAACAGTAGTTCAACAGAGTGGGGACTACGTATAGGCATCTGCTAATTGTTCATGCAATACAGCTCTGTGGGGGACTACAATTCACAGGATATGCTTAATATTTTATTCTCTTTACCCTAACTTGCTTTACTGGTTGGAGGATTTCACCTATGCTGATGAATTGGCGATTGGCGGTTGGTAGTTGATGGTGCAGGTGCTGATTTCCTTGTGCTTAGTGATTCTACTTTTTGCAGCACCATCAAAAACAAATGGAGCTATTTAAGTTCCTTTTTCTCCTTTCTTTCTGTGGGTTAATTTAGAGCTATCCAAGTAGGTAATGGAAAAATCCCAGAACCTGATAAGTTTTGTGGGTACATGAGTTTTCTGTTTACTGGTAAGGCTGAGAAGAACATGATTTTTGAAGGAACACCAGGACAAATGCTGGTAACTTGGATGAATCTAGATGCACTTTTGAAGCTCCAAGCTTTTTAGGCATTTATATTGGTGCAGGATTTTAGCTTTGCTTCCTTCATTTGAGAAAGTCAGTGATCCTTGAAAAGAAATCAAATATTTAGCACCTTACAGTGTATTCTCATAGCATGTATGCGGGCCAGTGAGCAAATGGTCGATTGTACATCTTTATGCACATCTTCTTGTTCGGAACTGGTTACAAGCGCTAGTAAGCCTATGGGAGATTATTATATACTTCTTTTAGGATTTTCTAAACATCAGATTGGCCTTTTGTACTATTATGTGGAATCAGGTTATTTGTTTCTCCTCTATTATTCGGCCATTGTTGTCGTATAGACTTTTGATGTACAAGTTCAGCATAACACATTTTTGCTACGCAATATATTAGGATAAAGTTATTCTTCATGCAAAGTTGTTTATTTGTTTAAACATGGAAATGTTACTACTATAGTTTTGTGAGATGTAATATGTATTTACCCACCCAATGGAGGAATGTTATAATTAGTACTGCAAATGCTTTGCATCTGTCCGCTGCTGATGTACCAAATTTTCATAGGGAAAGCCAGGGCTGTAGCGGTTGAACCAGCAATTGAAGGTGCGACAAAGCAAAAACCTTTTACGAAGGAGAGACGAGTAGTTGTGACTGGAATGGGTGTGGCGACCCCCCTTGGCGATGATCCTGACGTCTTCTACAATAATTTGCTTGAGGGTGTTAGTGGCATCAGCGAGATAGAGACTTTTGATTGTGCAGGTTTCCCTACGGTAATGAATACACTCATCTCTTGTGTTCCATTGAAGAAAAAACAAAACAAAACAAGCAAGATAAGATATAAGGAAAACATTACCTCTCTCCTATGTACCCGTGAAACAAGAGAGTATGACTAGATCCATGTTCTATGCATTAATTTACTTTCTTGTACAGAGAATTGCTGGAGAGATCAAATCATTCTCAACAGAGGGTTGGGTTGCACCAAAACTATCAAGAAGGATGGACAAGTTCATGTTGTACATGCTCACCGCCGGCAAGAAAGCTCTGGAAAATGGCGGCATCACAGAGGATATGATGAATGAAATCGATAAATCAAAGTGTGGAGTTCTGATTGGCTCCGCAATGGGTGGAATGAGGGTAAATATTAGGCCTAAAAGTTCAAGTGCTTCCAAATTGATGATGCTACTCAAAGAAGTCTGAACTAATTTATATGCTCCTATATACCAGGAAGGAAATTCTTGTTCTTCTAGAATGCCACCACAAAGTCAAGTTTCAGATTTTTTTTTTTTTTTTCATAGTTGTCCCTTTCTTCATGATGGAAATAATTATGTCTTGGTTCTCTTTTGGACATCCACATGAATGCATGACCAGCCAGATTCAAAGGAAATCATTCTTTTTCCTTTTCATTATCGTGATTTATTCCTTTTTGCATTCTGTTGTAAAATCTGCAGGTTTTTAGTGATGCCATTGAAGCACTCCGTGTTTCATACAAGAAGGTGAATCCTTTTTGTGTACCTTTTGCAACAACAAATATGGGATCTGCCGTGCTTGCCATGGATTTGGTCAGTTACTGTGTACTCTTTATGCAAAAAATTAAGTTATAAAGTGTTTTCAACTTTTCATGACCTTTCAATTGATTGTTTTCCTAACTGCAGGGGTGGATGGGTCCAAACTATTCGATCTCTACTGCTTGTGCGACGAGCAACTTCTGTATATTGAATGCAGCCAACCATATAATCAGAGGGGAAGCTGTAAGTAGCCGTGCTTTACTCGTGGAAGTTCAAAGTTTATATCTCATGACCCATGTCCTGTCCAATCTCATGAAAGTATAGAGAAAAGATAAAGAGGGACTAGGCCATAATGGTTTTTCTTTTCTCGATGTTTTATATGTTTTTCCCTCTTTTGTTTGAAAATCGTAGGATTTGATGCTTTGTGGTGGCTCAGATGCAGCAATTATACCTATTGGTAACGATGCTTGCTGAACCAGTGAATATGGTTTGTGGCGGTCATGTTGGTTTCTCTCTAATCCATCAAACTTTACTGCAGGTTTGGGAGGGTTTGTGGCTTGTAGAGCACTTTCTCAGCGGAATAATGATCCTAAAAAAGCTTCACGTCCTTGGGATATTGTACGGGAATTTCTGCAGCATTTTTTATTTTTGTATCTGAAATCTAGCATATGCGTCCTTCTTCATTTCCTTCTTCATTGCTTTCATTTCTACTTTTGACGTGTTAATCATTCGATTAACAGTAAACCATTGTCCATTGAATTTCTCTTCTCCATAATGAGGAAAAGGAAGCTTGAGCTATTTAGAATTTTACTTCAAAATCTTATCCTGATTATCGCATCTTCATATGGTTTTTTGTCGTGTAACAGAACCGTGATGGATTTGTTATGGGAGAAGGAGCTGGGGTTCTACTCCTAGAAGAACTAGAGCATGCTCTGGTATTCAGCATCATGCTTTTTGTGCCTTCTCCTAGTCAAAAGGTCTTGTTATTTACTTTCTTATCACATCATTTCGTTTTCCTGTGCAGAGCAGAGGTGCAAATATATATGCAGAATTTTTGGGTGGAAGTTTTACTTGTGATGCTTATCACATGACTGAACCTCACCCTGAAGGTATGTGGCAGACATATACTACTGATTCACTATTTTTGAATGAATCAAAGAACTTTCACTTGTATGTTCACTGGAAAGTGCATAAGAAGCCCATTTATGGCCAATGTACACCACCACCACCACAGTGTTTATATAAACACTAGGTAGGGTTGACTACCTGAATATGACTACATCATACACTTCTATTGTGTGTCATCTCCTTCGTTAGCCCATGAGATGCCAATTCATATTTTAAATTTTCTTTAAGCTCTATTGGGTCTTCCCCTTCCCGTCTTAAGTGGCACCTTTTGCATGACCACACATCTCTTTACACGTGCATTAGAACTAGAAGGCCACACTAGAAGGTTTTTGTGTCACGTCTTCGTACCATTTTAACTGTGTCTTTCTCATCGTCTATTGGTGCCACTCAAACTATATGCCACACCACCTGATTGTGAATCGTATATTTTCTAATATGTTCACATATCCATCTTAATATTTTCATTTTCATCACTCATTTTTTGCACGTGTTCCTGTTAAATTGCCCAACATTTTGTGTCATACAACGTCGTTGGGCATTTCACCATTCTATAAAATTTTCCATTAAGCTTAATATATACTTTTAGATCGCACAATTCCCCAAACATGCTCTTCCACTTTCAACCAAAGAGCTTTGATCGTATGGCTAATTACCATCTTCATCAACCCCATCCTTTTGTACCATACTTAAAAGAATCTCTCTCTATACGGACTTTCAGTTCCCAAAACAACAATACTATCATTTGTGCGATCACTTTCACTAAAAAAACAATCCATAGATTTTGTCTTAGTCCCATTAAGCTTTAAACCTTTTCGTTCCAAAGACTTCCTCCAAACTTCTAATTTGGCATTAGCATCTTCTCTATTTTATTTTTAAAACCGAGAGGTGTCATTATAAGTTGAGCGGGCTAAACCTCGGGGCTACTATGGATTCTGCAATCACGGGAATCAGATAAGTCAACTGGTAAACCAACTTGCAGGTGGCCAACCTCATAGTAGCACAAGCACCCCTAGACATTTGAACCAATGACCTTGTGGATGTTAGGTGTCTTGTAAAACCAGTTGCACTAAGAACTGATTCATCTTCTCTAGTTCCATCCACTAAAACAATACCATCAGCAAAAAGTAAACACCAAGGCATCTTCTCATCCACTAAAACGGTATGTTTAATTTGGCATTAACATTTTTGTGGCCAATGTCAGATGATAAAAACAAATAAAGATTGTAGATGAGGAAGACAACCGAGTCATCAGATATGTTCATTGGGGACTAAAAATAGTTGATATTACATATTCTCCTTGCACTTCCATTGCAGTTGATTGAGCTTCTCTCACGAGATTGAAGATGCCAATTCTTAAAATTTCATTTTGTGAGAAATTCGACGATAAATCGAATTCCATCTCTGCAAATCATCATTAAGATTCATGTATCCGGGAAAATGCTTATTTTCTTTCTACATGTTTGTGGAAAGGGGCCGGTGTCATACTTTGTGTAGAGAAGGCTTTAGCTGATGCTGGAGTGCCAAGGGAAGACGTCAATTACATAAATGCACACGCAACATCAACACCAACTGGAGACCTGAAAGAGTATGAAGCTCTAGTTCACTGTTTCGGCCAAAATCCTGAGGTAACTTAAATGGATTTAAGCACCCCGTGTATGAAACCGCATCCTTTGAACTGTATACAGCCTCCTTGAGCAGGTCAATATGAAGTTCATTGATATTCAGTCTGAGTTTGCAACGTTCTCTTCCGTGCAGTTAAGAGTCAATTCTTCTAAATCAATGATTGGTCATCTCCTAGGAGCTGCTGGTGCTGTGGAAGCTGTTGCAACTGTGCAGGTAATCATAGCATATTGCTGCTGTAAACAACCAAAAGAAAAAAAAAGAAAAGAAAAAAAAGGAGAACTCAAGCTTTTGGCAATTAGAAGCTGTAAATGCTTTTTTTTTTTTTTTTGAATCCCGAGAAGTATGCAATAGCCCACAAACCACATACCCCGGCTAACCACCCCAAAGGGTGATAGGCTCGTAACCACAAGAGGCCAAGGAACTCAGGCCCATTTACAAGGACCTCCACCTAACTTTTCCCCTTGACATTCTCACCACGCTTCATGAGGCGCAGTTCGAACCCAAGATCTCGAGAATAGGTGGATGAGCGCCGATCAACTACGCCACCCCCTTGCGGGTAAATCGTTTATATTTATATGACCACAAAATATCGAGCTTGTTTGAATAATTCATCAAAAGAAAAAAAATAGCGAACCTGCATGATTTATTTTTCGTATGATTCTTAGTACATAATTTAATTGTTAAATAATTGTACAAATGGAACGCGCATGATTTATTTTTCATGCAGTTAATGTA
>JAOWBR010166888.1:0-11730 GCA_028571145.1 Dionaea muscipula
AAACCAATGGCAGTCCGTATTTTTCTTGTATTTTGGCATAATATTCCCGATCTCGTCGTGCACGTTGAGCTAATGAACGATTTGAGATGCCACTAACGTTTGATATTATGTTTGATCGTCTCATTTCACCATCACTGTCACAACATAAATTTGTTGGCAAGAGATATTTAGCATTGGTGCAGAAGACATAATTATTAAATATTAACAAACAAATAATAATCACATCAACTTACCAATTCACCGAGGACGTATATATAAGACACTGTTTCTCAACTATTTTCCTTTCAGTTTATTGTCAGTGGGATGGTTATTGTCAATGAACATTGGGCCAATGAATGTTTTGAATCCTATTGTGTAGATTTATATCCGTCATAATCCTAAAATATGGTCATTGTGCCACTATTAAATTCAAAGAGTAGTCAGGTTTGTTTTAAAAATAATACTAGAACCAAAATATTTTCCTTGCTGCCGGAAATTGCCTTTATTCTCTTGTTTATCAATATATCTTCGTTTCCCTTATCGTGTTCCTGTAACATTGAAAAAAAAAATCAGAGGAATACAAAAGAATAATTGCACATTAGAAAATGAATGCACATTAAATTTGAATAGCTAGTAATCGAGTTGTTTTATAAATAATACCAGAAGTAAAGCATTTTCTTTGCCGCAGAGGATTGCCTTTCTTTTTTTGTTTCTCAATTTGTCTTCATTTCCTGTTGGGCTTGGTGTCCAGCCCATGTGAAGGCTGCCTTGGCTAGCAACACTAGGCCAGCCCAATCATCGATTATTCTCCCCGCCGTTGGATTGATGGGGTGATTCTCAGCCATTGGATTAACCAAACCCTATCTCCTTTGCCTCCTTTCTCTATCGAAGACTTGATCTTCTACTTACTCCATCGGCCTTCAGATAGATGACCCCCGATACGTTAAGAAAGGCGATTTGCCTTTGAAACCCTAAGCCACTCTCTCGATGCTCTCTCCCTCTCCTCTTCGGTTGCTGCCCAGCCGATTCCTTTGAGCTCATCCTTGTTGATTCCCTGCTGTATCTTCTCTCTTCTTCTTCTACTCGGTCACTAGTTCTTTGGAGGATGGATTCATGCTTTCTCCTTCGATGGCGTTCACCCGATGGTTCTTGGATGGGGGCTTTGTGCCCGATTGTGGCTCGGTGGTGGTTCATGGGTGCTTTGTGCATGATCTTGGTTTAGATCACCGGTGATGCGTTCTACTGGTTTGAGCCTTACCTTGTTCACGGGTTTGTTCCGATGCCTTGGGGTTTTTGCTACCTTCGTTAGTTCTTACTGCTGTTGTTCTGTGTTCCAATTGCTGCTGCTGTCCGCTGCTACTCGTGATTGCTCTCTTGGTGACTGAGACTGATTCTTGAGATAAGACAAAGATGGGAGATGAGGAGACCGAGTTCGAGAGGTTTGGGTTCGATCCAATGAAGGTGTAGTTGTCCTGAGACTAAGCCCAAAATTGGTATAATCTCTCCAATCTTTCTTTCTTTGCAGTCGATTAAGACCTTGATATGTGTATGACTTGTCTGTTCTTTGATCTCTTGTTGTTGACTATGATGAAGATGATTATTGTGCCTTAGCTGAATTGAACAGCTTGTATTAATATGATCATGCTCTGGTTTCTTTGAGTATTTGATCATTATATAGAATCTGCTTATTGGTATTAAAATTATACTGTGATGAGTTAATACCATTATGAGATTTTGTCTGTTGATGATTACCAAGATTGTTGTCAATAACTTTGTTCATAATTGTTGAATGTAATCCTGGCATTTGGGTTAATAGAAACCCAACAGTGGTATCAGAGCCTCTTGGTTCTATGATTAACATGTTGGCCGAATGAATTTGTGTCTTGATTCTGCATTTGATAATCTTGACATGTTCCTGATATGAGTTTAATTCATGAGTTCTTGAGGCTGGTTTTTGGGGGTGCTAAGACTGATCTATTTCCTTCACACATATTGTAAGGTTGTCTATATTTGATATGTTGTATTCATGATCAGAGATGCATTTAACATGTTGATTCCATGAACTTGGAGCCTTGTCCTTGTGATTAAAATTCTGAATGCATGATTTGCAAAATATTATATTCAGGCCACATGTTTTAGTTACTGATTTGACATCCTCGTGTATTCTTATAATCAGTTTATATGTTTTTGAAACTGGTTTGGCATTGTTATATGTGTATGAGACTGGTATGTTCTCCTGGCATGGTTATATAGGCTGTTTTGTGACTCTTAATATGTTTTTGAGCAATGGTTGCCTGCTTCACACTTTGGCAAACTGAATTTGAGTTTTATTCTACTGCCCACATGTTGTAAAGCCATGTTTTTGTGCTTCATGTCCTGTTTCATGAGATTTTAGCCTTAGTTTATATATGATAAGGTGGTTGCATGTTGTAGAAGCTGATTCGTGAGAGTTAGTCCCTTGTTTGCATGCACTTTGCCTTTCACATGTGTTATAAACTGTTTTTGGGCTCTTTGATGTGTTCCGGAAATTGGTTCACTGTTTTTAAATGTTATTGAGATCGTTTTATTCATGATTAAAGCGTTTAAAGGCTTATTTTGTTAAGGGTTGATTCTCTTGACATGATTTTAGCACATTTTTTAGACATGCTCATGTGTCTTTGAGTTGGATTTGTTCCTGAGGTTTTAATGTGCTTGGTTTTGTGTGAGTCACATGTTTTGATGATCATCTCATGATTTTGGACTGGTTTTGTCCAGAAGAGTTTTTGAGACCATTGAGGTTTCTATGTTGAGTTTCAAATTTGTTTTCGGGACTCTTTAAAGCTGGTTTATGCATGTTGTGTGCTTTCATGTCTGTTTTAATTTGTTTAAAGTTGGTTTTGCTTGAAACTTGGATTTCGGGTGCTTTGTGCACAACTTCGGCTTGGTGGTATGGTACAGTGATTGGTCTCATGTTTGATCATTGGAGTCGTGTTTCTCCGAGAACCTAGCCTTGTCCGAAGTGGGCTGATCTCATAGATGATTAGCCATAGATATCCTTGTGTTTGATTTTATGACTTGATAGCTGTGAGACTTGCATGTGTGGTTTATTTGCCATGTGATTCTTCCTTTGGTGTCCTTCGGTTGATTATTGGTGGTGATTTGGGAGGGAGTCTAGTTTTGACTCTTGAGGTCGCGTTTCCTCGGTTTTGAATCTCACCTAGTCCGAGACTCCATGTGGCATGTGTTGCCTGATTTGTAGGATGATAGTATTTTTTTTTTTTTGTGAGTCATAGCTTTATCATTGCATGTTCAGCTTTATGTGAGATGATCTATTGTCATTTTGTGATATTCTATAGTGACTTGACACTAGTTATGTGTGATGCTTGTGGATGTGCTGCATTTTGCATCTGGTCATGAATTGTATCTTGATTTTTTGTCTGCCTCTAGTGACTTAATCATTGACTCATGTTGAGATTAGTTTCTGAGTTTCATAAGTAGCTTTGTTTATAGAATTATGTGCATATGTACCCATGGTTACCTGTTGTAGACGTACCTGAGTAGTCTGGTTGTGTAGTTGCACATAAGGCTTTATCATGAGTTGCCTGCTATATCTTGTGAGGACAATTTTGCTCTCCCCTGCTCATTGGACTTGTATTAGTTCTTCCCTCATGACTGCTCTATGCTTATGAGGCTGATGTATGTCCTCTTATGGTCATTGATGATCTGATGTGCTCTTAATGAGCTTTAGAGACCTTTTAGGTCCATGTGATTGTGTCACTAAGATTGGTTTTGATTTCTTATTGCTGATTTGATCGAGACTAGTGCTCTTGAGCTTGTTTCTATGATAATCATGCTAGTTGGTTGGATTAGAACCTGTTTTTATTTGATATGATAATTTTCATGATTTAAGGCACTAGTTCTGTGTTTCATTTGTTGATGGCATACATTAGAAGTAGATTTGGTTAGGCACCTTGTTATATTGTTGCATTTGTAAGCTGTATCTAAGTTTACTTGACGTATCCTGCTCTACAGCTGCATTTGTGGTTAGATCATTGATTTCCTGTTGTGCTTTCTATATCTGTTGTGGGAATAAAGTAATTTCAAAAGTTGCATTAGAAGCTGATTTACAGTTTTAAATTTATCCCATGATTATTTATATCTTCTGATGGTCTCTAATATGTGAACATTTGATTCTCTGAGTAGTGCACGACTCCTTGAATCTGAGCTTTTTGATGGAAACCTGAGACTGATATCATGTTCATGTGGTTTTGAAGATTGATTCATATGCTTCTTTTGCTTTAGACTTTCTGAAACTGATGCTCATTACTCTTGATGTTGAGGTGGAGCATGATTCCCATTTTTTCTTATTCCTCAAATTGAGGTGGAGTGCATACTAGTTTGCACATTCATGATTGCACTCAGTACTGCTTATTTTTGGGGGGGCCTGTATTGCTGCTCGCTCTGCTGTTTAATGTTTAATGAATCTGAACTGGTTGTTCTTTTATGCCATCCAATGATTCTTAACATCAAGCATGAATGATGGGATGATTTTTCTGTGAGCCTTTAACCTATTTTGGGTGTGTTTGAATGAATCTTTACTGCCTTAAGTAGTAATTCAAATAAATGTATCGTTCTATTGAATTACATTTAAATAAGGATAATTGCACTTGGTCTTAGCATCTTTTGCAGGATTGATGATGAGAAGAAGCTGCTTTATGCAGTTGACAGCCTATGTGCATCATTTTGATGTATCGGAGAATGTACATTTATGTACATTCAGGTAAGTGATTGGGCAATGATGCAATGGACTGTTTAAGGCTATACCGAGGATAACGAGGTTTAGTAGAGAGGACTATGAAGGTAAAAGTTGGTGGGATCAATTGGCCAGCATCCTTTAAGATGGAGATTGTTGGGCTTGGTCAAGCCCATGTGAAGGTTGCCTTTGGGTAGCAACATTGGTCCAACCCAATCCTTAATAATTCTCCACCGTCGGATGGATGAGGTGATTCTCATACAACCATTGATCATGCCCTTCACATAATTAATTCCTCTGCCTTCCTCATTTTGGCTAACCCTAGCCGTTCTTTGAGTCTCTCATCCGAGAGCTCTTCTCCTCCATGTGAGAGGCGATTTGCCTCCACAAGAAACCCTCGATTTTGGTGACTCTCTCGGTGCTCTCTCTTTGCTTCTCTCGGCTGCCTTCCTAGCCGATTTCTCCTCTATTGTTGGTGGTTCTCTGATCTCCTCTTTCTCGTGCTCTGGATCTGTTGAGGACTCCTCTTCCCAGCCGTTTTTGCTCTTGATCGTGTGATGATGAGTTCGCTTGCTTGGGTTCGGTTCCTGCTTGTTTCACGGTGATTAATTGATGATGGAGCATGGCGCCGGGTACGATTTGCACGACTTCGATGGTGGTGGTTCGATAATTTGGAGTGGTCTTCAAGGTGAACCATGCCTTGACCAAAGTCGGATGATCTTGGGTGATGATCATCCGCAGATGACCATGTGTTCCTGCCACTGGTCTTCTGGCTTGTTGTTGTTCCCGCTGCATTGTTGCGTGAGCCTTATTCTTGGCTTCTTGCTGCTGTTATTGTCGTCCGTGTGGTTCTTGGCCTGATTCTTGGCCAATCGAGAGCAAGAGAAGAGATGAGGAGACCGAGATTGAGTGAGCCTTGAAGGGGTTTATCCAATGACGGTTAGCTTGGTCCTAGACTAAGCCCAATGGTATAATCCTTCCAATCCCTTTTATTTCTTGAGATTGGTTCTGTTTTCAGAATTGTACATCTGTGAGAATTGTATTCTGTAATGGTATTAAGATCTTGATTATCTATTGTGATATGTGTTTGAGAGGAACTGATAATGGTTGGTTGTAGTTGTAGATGTTGCACTATATATACGATTCCAGTTCTTGCACTAGATGGATGAATGTCTATTATGGTATATTTTATGCGTTCAAGATTCATGTATGATGAACATATTCATGATTGTGTGTGCGACCAGTTTTGATCTAGCACTGCCTGTTTTTGGATCCTGGATTTCGGTTGTGTGATTATCCAACAACTGTGATTTTCCGGAGTCTTCGGAAATCTTTTAGAATGATGTAGTAGTTTCTAAAAGAAATCTTAGGAGAACTCTAGAAACATTTTAGATGACTCTAGGAATGTTATTTGTAAATTTTTTCTAGTATTCTAGAAGCTAACTTTAAGCTTCTTAGTTTATGTCTAGAACTCTAGGTGGTAGAGTACTCTAAAATAATATAAAGTAGGAATGTTTCAACTATAAATAGGGAGGCGGCTCATTTGTACAACCAAACACAAAATCTCACAAGTTCTCAAGAAATCTTTCGAGAGTACACTTTGTATAAGTTTCCTTCAAATTCTTTTACAACTCATTTGACTTAGCTATCTTCTACACTCAAGATTAAGGTGTTTCTCGATTGGTTGTTGATCTAACTTGGCTTAATAGCTCTCATGGATAGAGAGTAAGCTAGGTGTCTCCCAAAAGCTCAATTTGCTCAACATTTTTTCCCTAATAAAACTTTGTGCTTATTCTACATACACTAACCAAAAAAAAGAAAGAAAGAAATAGTACCGTCCAATTCCTCGTCAACATTGCATCGCCAATGGTAAATCCGTCCGACAAAAATAATTATCTTTTTCAATGGATTTTTTTAATTTGTTCGCCATGTGCTGTAGACAGGAAGCATCCATCGACAAAGTCGTCGGTACAAAAACGACGCGCTGCATTTCGTTATGCTAAGCGGCAATACCAGGAGACACACCGTCGGGTCATGTACCGATGGGACAATCACATCCCGTTGGAAAAGTTACTAATTAATTTTTCTTTTTTTTTGATAGACCGATTTTTTTTTGATAGACCAGGTGTCCGGGCGAACCCGACTAATCTTGGGGGACCAATCCCACCGGACGCTTGCGGGGGGCCCGTTTAAAGCCAAGACCATTAGATCTTGTACGTCCATGGCCCATACGGATTGATCGCACGCAAGGGGTTTCGAACCCGCGACCCACGGTTTCATGAGGCCACAGGACGCGGTGATTCCCACTTGCGCCAACCCGGATGGGTTAAAGTTACTAATTAATAGATCCTAGCATCCGAGAGTCTGCACCGACGGACTTTGCGGTGGGGCCTTGCTATTTCCCAAATGGGAAGAGTGAACGAAAGCACAATGGGTTAGCCTTGATGCAATTTTCGTGCTGCAATTTTCCACACATATATCGCGTATTGAATATTATTTCTATAATATTGCGTCAATTAAAAGAGAATATATTTAAAATTTTAGTCAATGTGAAACTAAAAAGGAGGCCAAGGCGCATGTGCTTTATTGTAATTATAACATTAATTTCTTGATTTCTTCACCAAATATTTCAAATGATCTAATTTCTAGCACGAAGTTAAATAAGATGTTGACATGTATTAATTGTTTTCATATTCTAATTATGATGAAGGCTGACCCATTGTGCTTTCGTTCACTCTTGCGTATCTCTTTGAATTAATTATGCTATAACAATAATAGATGTTTTTTTTTTTTTTTCTTTTGATTTGGTGATTGATCATTTCACATTCATCATCATCATCTTTGGAATGTTTCCCACTGCTATTTGTGTTTCCATGGTCATGGCTGCAAACCCCAACAGGATTTCCAACAGACGACCCACGGCTCACCTATGGATAGTGACAAACGGGATAACAAACACCAGTTGCCTTCTGAACGAGAACGAAGCAAAGTCCTTAGTCGCGACAATAGGCGTCCGGGGCCTACCCTGACCTAGGACAAGGAAGAGCCAACAGGCGAGGCAACTGACGCGTGTTGCTCGCCTGTTAGAGTCGGTTGTGCATTCCTATATATATATATACCATTTAGGGTTTTGGGCAAATTTTGAATTTTTAATGCATTTTAAGAGAGTCAACTAGAAAAATCAGAGAGAGTTTAAGAGAGAGAAAAGAAGAGGAGAGTGGGCTCAACATTGAGACATCCGTTAAACGAGACGTCAAGGTGGGATTGGAGAAGCGGTCATCTCGCGATAGAGATTCCTAATAACCCTGGCCTAAGGTTTTTCATAGTTCTTGGATTTTTATTGTTCGGTTTTGTCTTTCTTATTCTTTTTATATTTGGGGTTGGTTATGTTTGTGCTTGTTGCATTTGTTCTATTAATTGTTCGTGTTCTCAGTTATTCAATCATAGGAAAATTGTTTTACATCTAGTCAGGGGTGTCGATTAGGATTTTATTCCCACCCACTAGGTGTAGTTGACCATATGTATGCAGATATTTCAATCTCTTTGATATAAAACACCCGTATCATCCCATTCTGTTTTATTAAAAAGTGTTATGTTTCATCCAATTTAATCTTTTCAATTTCATTCACCACAGATACATCTGAGTACATGTGGTTTTTTCTATACGGGGAGGATATTGTTATACCTCCAATTAAATCTTTAATTACACCCATTTTTTTATCGTTGCACCAACCCCACTGAACCACCCAGATGAATTTTTAGGGTTTTTCATATCTTTTTTTTGGTTTTTCTTTTTCCTTTTCTTTTCTTGATTTTTTTTGAATTTTTAAAATATCCTAACTATTAATTTGAGCTATTGAATGAGGCTAATCTAATGGTCAATATTGGGTGTAATTGAAGGTGTAATTGGAGGCGTAAAAATAACACCCCTTTTCTATAATATCTTATAGTGAAATGTATATATTATATAGACAATGTTGGCATGCATGGTGTCACATAATTAGAAAGAAAATAAGTTTATAGTAAAACAAAAATAGACAATCGCGCGTGATAAATAAATCAGGTGGGATTGTATCTCTTTCGGTAGCTAGCTTGTGTCGTTTTCATTTTCTAGTTTTGGCTACAAATTAAATCATCTTCTGGGATTAGCTAGACCATGCAATATTAATTCTTAGTAAGTAGTAGTTGCATTATTTTCTATACCCTAGCTAGTGTCGGTTTGTGATTATTGACATCTACCACTAGTTTTAGCAGCAAACCGCAATATTGGAGTATTTATGTTTCTTGTTTTTATAAATCTCCAAATAAGGAAAAAGAAAGAGAGAGACATAGTCAGGAGATATCCCCCCCGCTATTCTTTACCGCGAAAGTGATATGTTCCAATCAAATATTTAAATCTAAGATAATGTTACCATGGTGGGCGAAAAGCACGTGACATTTGAGGTGTATACCTTTTAGTTTTTTGATAGATGCACGTTAAAAACGGTTATATTTTTATCCTATAAGATTACAATCACCATTTAATTTTTAAAAATTTTAAATAAATATTGATGAGTAAAATCTAATAAAAAAACAAATGATATAAATGATATGATGCAGAAATAATTATTTAGTCCAGCTCTACCTCTCCGTTTCTTTTAAACTTTTTCTTTTCCAGTTTTTTTTTAATAAACTTCTTACTTTTGTTTTTTGTGCTATACTTTCCTTATTTTTTTTAGTTTTTTATTTGTCGTTTCTATTTATTAAAATAATTTTCCTACTTTTAAATAAATAATAAATGATTTATATTTTTTCAGTTACAGTTTTTATGTTAATATATAAAATTTCCAAATGTATTTAATTTCGTTAATTAATGTCCCAATCTGTACAATTTCTGAATTTGGCATCAACTTTCAGGCGAGGTAGTTACTGTATACGCTAACAACCCAAAAAACAAACTAGGAAAAAAATGATCTATTTGACGCGGTGGCTTCGATGCTATTGCGTTCTTCTTCGCCTACAGGTTTGAGAACCCTTCGTGCGTGCGGCTTTGGCCCTTATTGCGTCCTCCAATTCATTGAGGATGGCGAGTAAGTCCTGGCTGAAGGGTGGAGGATGGTTGGGAAACAAGGAAGGCAAGGCTTCGAGAGGAGACTTGGGTGGCGATTTGGTGACTATTTTTGTGAACAGATTACCTTCGGATATATACAGATCGTGGACAGTTGGAAAAGCTATTTGACAATTTTGGCATGGTGAGGGGCATCTTCGTCCCATCGAAAAGAACTTTGAAAAATCATAAACGGTTTGGGTTTGTGCGATTTGCGTCACAATGGGAAGCCGACTCGACTTTTTCCGGTCTTCAGAGGCATTTGTTTGGGGAAGAGTGTTTGAGGTCAAGCTCGCTTCTTTCTGTCGAAATGGAGTTCGCGCAGAGATTGAAGGTCGGGTAGGGGAAAGAGCAAGGGTGGTTGGTGATGGCAAGTGGCTATCCGATCCGAGGAATGAGCCTGGTTCTAAGAGACCGGAGGGCAAGAAGAAGGCGAACATCAATGGTACGGAAGATGGTAACTTGGGTTCTTCTGTTACAGTTGTTTATGGCGAGCAATTTCCTTCTTTTGCCGATGTGGTGAAGGGTAATGGTCAGTTGGTGAGAAATTCACAATTGGTAAGGGTCAAGGATGTTGTTATACCCTGGATTTTATGGTCATTTTTATATTATTTTATGATCATTTATGATTGATTTATCATGTTGGAAATTTTTTATTTTTCGGTGAATAGTACTTTTCGTGAATAGTGTTTACGGTTTTATGTAACCGTTTTGCGACCTTTTGCATCGCATGTCGTACGACCGTTTTGAACATACCGGCATGACTGTGGTGATGAGACGAGTCTTTTGAGTACCATATTGATGTGTTTGGGTTTCTCGGATTTTTCAGGATTTGACGGGTTGGGATTTGACGGTTTTTCGATATTTTGATATTGGGTTTGTTAGGACCGTGCTTTTATTTCGTGAATTATGGCGGTGAGTTTGAGACATTTCGGATTAGTGTGCACGCGTGGTTTGAGGATTAGTACGTGGCCACTTAGGTTGACTTTTAAGGATTTTAAGGATTTTGTTTTATTTTTATTTAGGTGGAGTGTGATTGTGGTGTTGAGTGTTGTCATGGTGTGGTTGGAGGGCTTGTTGGCAGCCCATATCTCTGCCCTCCCTTTATTTTTTTGACCGTGGGATTCATTTGGAGCAAGGAAGAGAAGGATGAAGATGATTTCATGGAGTTTCTTCATTTTTTCTTTGGTGTGAGCTTGGATTCTTCCTTGGATTTGCTTGGAGGTCATCTTTGGTGCCTTGTGAAGGCTTGGAGGTCATCCCTTGGTTGGTTTTTAAGGTATTGATTTGATTATGTTATGGTTTTATCTTGGTTGTTTGAGTTGGATGGATTTTTCATGAAGCCACTTTGAGTTTGGCTTGTGCTTGGTGTTGGTGATGGCTTAGATATGCTTTGGCATGATGTTCATGACTTGTTGGAGGTGTTTATGTTGAGTTTGAGATGAGTTTACTATGATTTCATGAGATATGTTAGTTTATGACATTTTTGTGTATTTTGGATTTTTGATGATGTGATTTTGTGTTTGGCTTTTTGGTGAGGGTTCCTTTGAGTTGGTTTAGCTTTGGTGCATGTTTTATGATGTGTTGGAGGCTTGAGATTGAGTTTTGGAGGTGTTTGAGTGATTGGTTCGTGCATGGCAGTTTCTGCAGAAAACATCAGGTTTCTGCAGAAGCTGAGGGAGACGTCTCCAGAGACGTCTCTCAGGGGACGTCTCCAGAGACGTCTCTCCCATGGATTTTTGGTTATCAGAGTTCTGTTTCTCTTGTGGTTGACTTGGGAGACGTCTCCAGGGACGTCTCTAGGGACGTCTCCAGAGACGTCTCACCAGTGATGATTTTTGGTTGTTGCTTTTCCTGAGGTGGCAGAGAGTTTGGGAGACGTCTCCAGAGACGTCTCCAGGGTGTTGTTTTGGACACTTAGGATTTTTCATGA
>JAOWBR010166899.1:0-11730 GCA_028571145.1 Dionaea muscipula
GTCTTCTGAGAATAAACTATATGAGACATATGACATATTTACATTGGACTCATTCATATAGTATGTTAAGTATGATTGTCTTTATATTTCAAGCATGCTAGATTAAAGACTTGTATCCATGACTATGTATGTATATATATAATGGATCATCTACCCTTACTCAGCCTAGTCGGCTAACAGTGCTTCACTGTGGGTTCAGGTACCCAAGACAAGGACTAAATGGATGCCAAGGATGGGACGACGCTTGCCTCTAGGATTTCTTCTTTGTTGTGTCAAGGACTTTCTTTCTTTGTTTTCATGACTAAGACTTCCGCTGTTGTTTAGTAGGTGTTGAGTACACCTTGTAGACTATGTTTAAGACAGACTTGACGTGATGCCCGTATGGCATGTTCCCTCACTCCGGGAAAACTTTTGTATCTGTGGTGATACAAAATCACCTTTTGAATGCATGCTAGTTTTGCCTTAATAGACTTGTCTGGACCCATAGGCTTCAATGACCCGTGTACCGGTTCTACGGGTTATCGCCGGTTTCACCCGGACTGGGGTGTTACATTTATGGTATCAGAGCCAAGTTGGTCCTTTGTACTGAGCTGAGATTAGCCATAGCTTTTGTGTGTGGACTTTTCTTCGATCTAGTCTTTTGTCCTAGAGGTATAGTTGAGGCGTCGCCCCGGCAACTACGGTATGTATTTCTTATCTTACAGACTAGTACTTGATATGTGTAGTTATGTTCTTATACATTCTGTGTCCAAAATGGTTCATACAAGGATAGGAGCAGGGGTTTCTGAAGCCCCTGAGGACATTCCATCGGGGTCGAGATTGCCTCCACGACCACCGACTGATAAAGTAAAGGGTCACGCGGTAGCTGAGGGGCCTGGCATCACACCCGATAGACTCTCTCGAGAGGAGTGGGATATGGTTCGCCAGATCCGGATTCAACGGGCATCCCCACATTCTCGAGAGGAAGTTCATGAAGTGGAGGATGTACATGTGAGAAGACCTGATCCTGTTATGTTGGCACCACATGACGAGGATCTCTAAGGCAGGATGTTTGAACGATTCATGGGGACACAACCTATTAAGTTCTTTGGAACCGTAGATGCAGTTAAAGCTAGTAATTGGTTCTGTGAGACGAAGAGAATTTTGAGTAGTATTGTTTATCCCATTGAATGTTGGGTATCATTGGCAACATATATGTTAAAGGAAGCTGCTTTGTACTGGTGGCAGGGAGTAGAAAGGATGTTTCAATCACGTGGTGAAGTCATCACATGGCCGGTCTTTGTGGCTGAGTTTGAACGCAAGTACTTTTCTGCGCATCTGAAGGCGCAAAAGAAAATAGAGTTGCTTGCTCTTAATCAAGGAGATATGAGTGTAGCTGCATATGATGCCAAGCTGGCAGAACTCGGGTGTTTTGCTCCTGAGTTGTATACTACCGAGGAGGAAAAGATGTACTTGTTCTTACAGGGTATGGAACCCGAGTTACAGTCCCACATGAGGGTAGTACAATTTCCCACTTTAGGCCTTATGGTTGAAAGGGCCTTTAGCGTGGAGGAAGGATTGAGACTTTTGAAGGGTGCAGGCCAGAAACGGACTAGTGAAGTATCATTGGAAGGGCAAGGATCGTAGGGGAGTAGTCAGAAGAAGCAACACACGCCACAGAGTGGTGGCCAGTCAGGGTTTTATCAGAACCCTAAGTCCCAATGTAAAGGATGCGGAAAGGTTCACTCAACAGGATACCACTTCGATGGTACTCCTTTGAAATGCCACAATTGTGGTAAGCTTGGACATAGGGCATCCAACTGTCGTTCGAAGGGCAACCGTGGGATGGGATTTGTTCAGAAAAGTTTTCAGGCACCATTACAAGGCCATAGACAGTCTGCAGGAGCTAGTTATTCTGTGCAGAAACCACCACCACAGGATCAGCAGCGGCAACAGTTTGGAAAAGGAAAGGGAGCAGGATCTGGGGAGTAGATGAGGGTCTTTTATTTGACTCAACAGGAGGTTGAGGCATCGCCCTCCATCGTGCGAGGTACACTTGTTATCTCATCTATACCTGCACGAGTTTTGTTTGATTCTGGAGCTACCCATTTATTTGCTTCTCTTAGTTTTCTTCGTTCACTGTTTATTCCATTGACTTGCATGAAAAAGAGATTAGTTATGTCATTGCCTGTCGGTAGCTCTGTTGAATTGACTCATGTGTGTCTTGCATGTGAAGTAGAGATGTTAGGCATGGTGCTGCTAGTGGATTTGTTTTGCTTGGATATGCATGACTTTGATGTTATCCTAGGTATGGATTGGTTGTCGAAACATCATGCTTGGTTAGATTGTTGTGGGAAACGGGTATTTTGCACCATGTCTGACGGGATTGAAATGATATTTGAGGGAGACAGGAAGAATGCTCCTATTGGGTTTATTTCTGCACTTCAGGCTGGAAAGTTATTGAGGAAGGGTTGTTCTGGCTTTATTGCCTTTGTGAGTGATTCGAAGAAGGTTGAACCAAGGATTGAAGTCATTCCTATGGTAAATGAATTCCTCGATGTGTTTCCTGAGGATTTACCTGGACTACCACGAGACAGGGAAGTAGAATTTGTTATTGACCTAACACCTAGGACGAAATCTATTTCTAAGGCACTATACAGGATGGCTCCAACTGAGCTAAAGGAACTACATGCGCAGTTGCAAGAACTTTTAGTAAAAGGATTCATCAGATCAAGTGTCTCTCCGTGGGGAGTACTAGTGCTTTTTGTGAAAAAGAAGGATGGATCCATGGGGTTATGCATAGACTATAGAGAAATCAATAAGGTGACAATCAAGAATCGTTATCCTTTGCCTAGGATAGACGATCTTTTTGATCAATTACAAGGAGAACAAGTTTTCTCAAAAATAGATTTGAGTGGCTGAGGGAGATGTAGCTAAGACAGCTTTTCGGATTAGGTATGACCACTATGATTTTTTTGTTATGCCTTTTGGATTGATAAATGCACCAGGGGCATTTATGGATATGATGTAGAGAGTGTTCGGACCCTATTTGGATCGTTTCATTATAGTGTTCATTGATGATATTTTGATCTACTCGAGGAGTAGAGAAGAGCATGTGGAACATTTGCGATTGGCTTTGGGAATACTGCGAGAGAAACAACTTTATGCCAAGTTTAAGAAATGTGAGTTTTGGCTCGAGAGTTGGCCTTTCTTGGTCATATTATCAATAAGAGTGGAGTTTCAGTGGATAGGACAAAGATTGAGGCAGTGGAGAAATTGCCTAGACCCACTACGGTAGCTGAGATCCGTAGCTTTTTGAGGTTGGCAGGTTATTATAGACGATTTGTTGAGGGTTTTTCTGCCATAGCTTTACCTCTCACTAGTCTGACTAGGAAAGGTGTGAAATTTGTTTGGATTGATTCCTGTGAACAAAGTTTTCTTGAATTAAAGAAGAGATTGACAACAGCACCAGTTCTGGCTTTACCATCTGGGGAAGGTGGATTTGTGATTTACAGTGATGCTTTATTACAAGGCTTAAGTTGTGTTTTGATGCAACATGGGAAGGTTATAACTTATGCCTCCCGACAGTTAAAGATCCATGAAAGGAACTACCCCACACATGATCTTGAATTGGCAGCTATAGTGTTTGCTTTGAAGATATGGCGGTACTACTTGTATGGGGAGTCAGTTGAGGTTTTCACTGATTATCAGAGTTTGAAATACATCTTCACTCAGAAAGAATTGAACTTAAGACAGAGGTGTTGGTTAGAACTTCTGAAAGATTATGATCTTACCATTCAGTACCACCCTGACAAGGCCAACGTGGTAGCTGATACACTGAGTAGGAAGACTAGCATAAGTTTGACATGTTTTACCATGCAACCAGCGTTGCTTGAGGATTTAAGGAGACTTAGGATTCAGCCGACGCAGGGCAGAGTTGATGTTTTGATTAGTCAGCTCACAGTTCGACCGACGTTGTTAGATTGGATCAGGGATGCACAAAAGTCAGATGATAAGTGTCAGGAAATCATTTCTGGTTTAACGGATGAGGCGAAGTCTGAGTTTTCAGTATCCGATGAGATGTTGAGATTCAGAAGCTGGATTATTGTTCCTAGTGATGAGAGTTTACGTGATGAGCTGTTGACCGAGGCTCATAGCTCTTAGTTTAGTATTCACCCGGGCAGTACCAAGATGTACCGGGATCTGAGAGAGAATTTCTGGTGGAGTGAAATAAAGAGGCATGCTGCGGAATTTATTGCTAGGTGTTTGGTTTGTCAGCAGGTTAAGATTGAGCATCAGAAGCCTGTTGGTAAACTACAACCATTGTCCATTCCAGAGTGGAAGTGAAATCACATCACCATGGATTTTGTGTTCGGATTACCTCTTACTCGGAATAGTCATGATGCGGTATGGGCTATAGTTGATAGACCGACTAAGTCTGCTTATTTCTTACCCATCAAAATGACTTTCTCATTGCAGCGTTTTGCTCGGTTGTACATTAAGGGGATTATCAGGCTTCATGGAACACCTGTTTCTATTGTATCTGACAGAGATCTGAGGTTTATATCAAGGTTTTAGGGAGCTTTACATAAGGCTTTCGGGACTAAGTTAAGTTTCAGCATATCATACCATCCGCAAACTGATGGACAATCCGAGAGGACTATATAGACTCTGGAAGATATGATGAGGGCTTGTTTCCTTGAGTGGAAAGGGAATTGGGATGATCATTTGTCATTAATTGAATTTGCCTACAATAACAACAATCATTCCAGCATTCAGATGGCACCATATGAGGCACTTTATGGTAGGAAATGTAGATCTCCTATCTGTTGGTTTGAGGTAGGAGAGAGGTAGATGATAGGTCCGGAGATTGTGGAAGAGACTAGCCGACGAATTGTCGTGATCAAGGATAAGCTCTTAACATCATAGAGTAGAAAGAAGAGCCAGTCTGATCCACGCAGATAAGATGTTCTGTTTGAGGTTGACGATAACGTATTCTTAAGAGTATCACCTTCGAAAGGGGTGATTCGATTTGGGAAAAAGGGTAAGTTAAGTCTTAGGTACATTGGCCCATTCGAAAGTTTGGACAGAATAGGAGAAGTATCTGATAGACTTGCATTGCCACCGAGTTTGCCAGAAGTTCACAATGTCTTTTACATTTCCATGTTAAGAAAATATGTGCATAGTACAACTCATGTGATTGATTTCGAACCACTAAGGGTTCATGAAGATATGACGTACGAAGAACAGCCAGTTGAGATTCTGGATAGAAAGGATAAGGTTTTGAGAAACAAGATCGTGCCACTGGTCCGAGTTCTTTGGCGCAATCACGCCGTAGAGGAGTCAACATGGGAACGTGAAGAGGAGATGCAAGAGAAGTATCCCCATCTGTTTGTATGAGGTACTTTTCTTTTGATTTCGATGACGAAATCTCTATAAGGGGGGTAGGATGTTATACCCGTATCCTTATTTTGACTTTAATATTATTTTATACTATTTATTATTATATTATTATTATTACTATAATAATAATTTATAGTGATTTTTAGTAGCTTTTAGAAGCTAGAAAGGAAGATTCGAAGTTGAGTAAACGGTTTCGTAGAAAAAGGGCAAAATAGTCATTTTGAAAAAAAAGACTTCGAAAAAATATGAATTTAGTACTGTTGTGATCGTCATGAAAAATGGTGAACTTTAGATACCTTCTTGACGTATTTTAGATGACTTTGGGGTCACGATTTTTAAGTCGAAACAACTTGGGTTAAGGTTTGATTTAACCATAGTTGGTTACCTAACCATGGTTAATAGGAGCCTAAATTAGGCTACACATTGGGATAAGGGGGGTTGATCAGCCCAACCCCTTTGTTTGGCCATGAATAAAGGGATAAGCTTGAAGATGTAAGAGTCATGCTCACTTTAACAAGGTGGAGAAACCTTATGTGTGCTTGTGAGCTCCTTGCTTGGAAGCTTTATCCTGATTTCCTATCAACTAAGTAAAGAAAGGAAAAGAAAGGAACCAGAACTAGAGGAAGAGAAAAGGGGATCGACAAGGAGAAAGAAGAAGAAGGAAAGAAAGGGAAAAGAGGGAAAATCAAAAGGGAAGCTCCTAGTTTCTCTCTAGATTATAGTTGGTCCTGATTTCATTGTCAAGAAAGAGCCAAGGATCTCTGTACAAACTTCCAGAGGTGAGATTTCAGCTTGACTTTGATGATTTGATGCTTTAGAATGAAGTCTAGATGGTATTTTGAGTTCTAGATGGAGAAGTATTAGATTTCTATGTTTTTATGGATTTTTCATTAAATGACTTTGTGTTTTAGCTGATGATGTAGCTTGGATATGATATGAGCATGTTAGTTTCATGTCTTGTGATGTTTATCAGCTGCTAATTGATGACCAAAGAGAATGAAATGAGTAAACACATGCTTGGAAATTTTAGGTTAATGAATTCATGGATATTCATGAAATTTCAATTGGTGAATTTGAGTAATTCTTGTTGAAAGCAAGTAGAAATGGTTAGAATATGCCTTGGGAGTGATTTCTAATGTGTTTGAGGCTTTGGAATCAAGTTTAGATTGAATTTGGGTTGATTTCGATCAAGGATAGAAAATCTGTTTTGTGCAGAAACTGGGGTGGTTGACCGCCCTTGTCAACCGGCTTATCAACCGGTAGGTGGTCGACCGGTTTTGACAGAAGTGGTCGACCGGTTTTGCTGTGACAACTTCTGTTTGTGATTTTCAGATTTCTATCTTTTGGACTTTAACCCTAGGAGTTTAGGGAATGCCTTGAGCATGTATTTAAGGATATTTAAGACTGGTTTAAGGATTCTTAGGAGGGATTAAGGACTTGATTTGGTTTAATTATCAAATACGATATTTTAAACATATATATTGATTATGCTTCACTTTTACACACAGGGCTTGATATCGTGCATCAAGTAGATCTGTGAAGACTTATAATGTGTTTATACATCATTAATCACCAGGTAAGGAGTAGGAACCACTTTGGGATTTCCACGTGGATTTCCCATAGACCTCCGGGTCAAGACTTGACCCTGTGACATGGACTCATGAGACTTCTTTTCATATTTTAATATGAGGCATGATGTATGAGAATTGATATGAGGCATGATGCATGAGAATTGACATGATGCATAATAGAACTGTATAATATTCCAGACACGAGATGGCTAAAGTCCATAGGATGTTCTCTTTTAAAGGGTGAAATGACTGACCTTTCTAAGGGTTACCATGACCACCTTTAGGTATAACAACGTCCGCAAGTCTTGTCCTGCTAGCTACGGGGGACTAGGACAGTTTTATTCTACTTGTGACTGTACATCGTCTCTGGTTGTCGCCATGCCAGGGTGTAAGCAAGTAGTTTTGGGGGATCCCTTAGACTTCGTTACACACTATGGCAATCCATATACTCGTGGTCTTCTGAGAATAAACTATATGAGACATATGACATATTTACTATTGGACTCATTCATATTGTATGTTAAGTATGATTGTCTTTATATTTCAAGCATGCTAGATTAAAGACTTGCATCCATGAATATGTATGTAGATATAATGGACCCTCTACCCTTACTCAGCCTAGTCGGCTAACAGTGCTTCACTGTGGGTTCAGGTATCCAAGAAAAGGACTAGATGGATGCCGAGGATGGGACGACGCTTGCCTCTAGAACTTCTTCTTTTGTTGTGTCAAGGATTTTCCTTCTCTGTTTTCATGACTAAGACTTCCGCTGTTGTTTAATAGGTGTTGAGTACACCTTGTAGACTATGTTTGAGACAGACTTGACATGATGTCGTATGGCATGTTCTCTGACTCCGGGAAGGCTTTTGTATATGTGGTTATGCAAAATCACCTTTTGAATGCATGCTAGTATGGTGTTTAATAGACTTGTCTGAACCCATAGGCTTCAATGATCCGTGGATCAGTTCTATGGGTTATCGTCGGTTTTATCCGGATTGGGGTGTTACATGTGGTGAGTCAGAGGTAACACGTTCGCGAACAAAATGATAGTCAATCTCCATGTGTTTTGTTCGAGCATGCATAATAGGATTAGCAGATAAGTAAATGGTACTGATATTGTCACATAGAATCACTGGTGCACACAGAAGAAGAACATGTAGCTCACGGAGACCAAAGTGCACTGTTAACTTTAAGTAGCGCAAAATGCACTTTACTGCTTTCCAATGGACTATGGTGGGGGAGTGCATATATTGGCGAACTTTGTTCACATCAAAGGATAAATCAGGCCTAGTTAATGTGCAGTATTGTAAAGCCCCCACTATACTTCTATACTTAGAGGCATCCTCAAGAAACAGACCATCATGAATAGAGAGTGATATAGAAGATGACATAGACGTGGGTGATGGTTTGCTGTCAAACATATGTGCTCTATACATGAAGTAAATCAGTGAAGTACTTGTGTTGACTCAACAAAAGACCAAGACCATAACAAAGTACCTCAATTCCCAAGTAGTGCTAGGAGCCCAGATCTTTGATAGCATACTGTGATCTCAAAAACTTCAGCAGAGTAGTAATAGTAGAGGTACAAGAGCTAGTAACTATTATATCATCGACATAGACCAAAACGATAATCAAGTGACTCTTAGTAGAGTAGACAAACATTGAGGTAACAACCTTGGGGCCTTGAAAACCCCATTGAAGGAGAGCGAAACTAAGCTTTAAGAACCATGTTCTAGGAGACTGCTTGAGTCCGTACAGAGACTTAGATAGTTTACAGACATAATCAGGGATATTCCTTGCTAATAAAGCCTTGAGGCTGATGAAATCTGGTCGGCTTTCCTTTGAATGGAAATGGTCCAGTTCAGGTTTATTTTGGTTCGTGGTCGAATGTTCAAGCTAGGTTGCTTGAAGATGATACACTTGTCTTGGTTCGAGTTGTTTTGGATGGTCCTCGAGCTTGTGGCGATGATAGGAGGTCTTTGGTGAGCTTGATTCAAGTTTAGGATGGAGTTACCAAGGAGCTTAGCGACGTCGTTTCGCGTTCGGTTAGACCAGCACCCACTACTGCCTGCCACTAGTGGTGGCTACTGCCGATAGTGGTAACTACGATCGTAGTGAAGTCCATCACAAGATCATTTTCAAACTTGAGGCCACTACGACCTGCCAGTAGTAGCGGCCACAGCCGTAGGCGGGCCTTCACAAACTTTTTTTATTTCAATGATTTGGGACCACACATGTATATATTAAATGTGTATTATGTTATTTTTTATTTAAAGCCCAGTTAAAGTGATCTAATATAGAAATAAAGTTTATGAGCTTAAGGGTATAAAAATATGTCATGGATTTAATGTGCAGAGACCATAAGGGTAATTATTAATTTGATCAAGGGCCGAATTAATAATTACATAATATTATATCTTAATCGATATATCTCGATATATGTCTATATATATCTTTTTCGATTATTATATAAAGGGGTTATGGTCGCTAGGTTACGTATATGTTAGGGTTTTCTCTTTTTGGCTTCCCCATCACTAGAGAGAGAATAAGAGGAGAAACGTCAGTTTTTTTGTGAAATTCGGTACGCTAATCTTGAAGACCAAATCCACCGAAGATCAAGATCCGCTGTAGGTAAACCTTCAATAATGGATTCAGATATGCTTTCGTCTTCGGTTTATATTCTTCTTCCTCCTCTTGAATCTCGTGGGTAATTAAGGTTTTTGGGGTTTCACATGTCTGCGGCCTCAATTTGGGATCCTGATTAATTATATATTATGGAGAGGTCGTCACATGCGTAACAGTTAAATGAATTAATATTATTGAATTCCTAACAAGAGCATCCACAATGATAGAGAGAAGTTTTACTCTCACTATTCACATTTCACACTATAAAAATCTATAAATTTTCTTTCACACCCGAACATTAATAATTACATAATACTCTTAGTTTTCACACTCTACAAATTTCAAAATTTGTACCCTCCTCTATTTGCAACTCTATATGTAGCATGTACGTACTATCCAGTTTTTTTAAAAAATCGTTACAGAATACTCTCACTATTCACTCATCTAATTTCTTGTCACACTTAAAAAATTATTACACAATCCTCTCACCATTCAGTCACTTAAAAAATCATTACACAATACTTTTACTATTTACACTTTAAACATCTCCCTACCACCATTGTGGATGTTCTAAAGAAAATAGACTGAGAGTAGATATAACCACAGCCACACTATGAATTTGACTAGGAGTCTTGGTCTGCCATTTTTTATTCTTCACATGATCACGGAAAAGTAAAAGCTAAGAAAATCAGAATGTAGGGAAACGTATGTAAAAAGTTAAAAGAGACAACGTGAAGACGAAGACAGATTTGCATGCTGCTTGAGGATGGAGTACTGGTCCTTTAATTACTTTTTGATGATATTGTCTATGCTAAAGGAGTCAAAGAAAGAGATGCGAAGTAGCGAGTATATCTCCGGTTGAAGACAACATTTGCCCACCAGAAAAGGGTTCAAAAATCAGAAACAATGTAGTCTCATTTTTTTGATCAGCAAACAAGAAACTTTTATGGTCATAGAGAGAATTACAATGTAGTCTCGTATTGATGATGAGATTTGGACAGTGATATTATATAAGTGTATGTTGACTTATGACACCCAATTAGGTTTTTGAGTTAAAATATAATTAGGACGGTTCTTTTTCTCTCCCTTTACGTAGATGCTTCGTATATGATAGCCGGATTAAAAACTAGCTATCTAGTAGGGATGATTTTAATCTTGGATGATGTCTGCAACACCTGATTATTGTAATTTTTCATTGCAATAAAGTTTTTTGTTTGCCAAACAAAAAAAAAGGTTTATTGATAAGATTAAAAAAATATAATAAGAAAAGGTTGTACATTAATTGAAGTAAACTTGACTTAAAACATATAATATCACTTAAAAAAAAGGAAGATGGTTTATTTTCGCTGATAAAAAAAAAAGAGGAAGATGCAATAGTGATATCATTGATGTAGGTCTGGCAGTAGTAGTTTTCTTAATTAGACATTGGCTAGTTCAATATTGAAATGAGTAGTCGTTGCCTGTTGCCATCATCAATGATCCTGTCTCCAAAAGCAGAAAAGGGCATGCCTTTTGTTCCTCGATTCTTTTTTTTATTGAACTGAAAAAAGAAAACATTTTTACTTGTTGTACAAGATTATATTGTATTTGATTGGATTCTGTTTGGCATGCAAGCCCCTATTCTTTCGGTGCGAGTGTCCATGATAATTGGAGTCTTTGCTTCATCCAATCATCTCAAGATGAACATCACTCATTGTAGAGTGCGACAAATTGTGCTTTCGTTTCAAATTTTGTTGACGATTGGATATTTTGCCTCTCACAATCGTGTTGGATCCTTATGTTTTGATGATAACAAACAAACTTATTTTATATTAATGAATGCTTGTGAGATTTACATATGAGCTTTATAGAAATATCATGTGAGGACAAAGAACACTACAAAAAAACAGGACTTTACCGACGGCACTTTTCCGTCGGTAATCCGTCGGTAACGGTGCATGCGTCGGCATTCCGAGACTATCACCCGTCGGGAAAAGCTTGATTGCTAATTTCCGACGGATCGAAAATTCCGTCGGTACTGACCGATGGATAGATATATCCGTCGGTGTAGCCGTCGGCATATGCCAACCGATGTACGCCGACGGATTAAAATTATCCGTCGGAAAGACGACGGTATATAGTATTCGCTTACCGACGGATAAATAATCCGTCGGA
>JAOWBR010166910.1:0-11729 GCA_028571145.1 Dionaea muscipula
TTGTTCGCTCATGAAAAGTGGGATTAGAAGCAATGTGAATTGCGGCTTGATTATCACAAAATAAAAGGGCAGGAGAAGAGATTGATACTTGAAAATCACGCAGTAGCTGAAGCAACCAAAGGAGCTCACTAGCAGTGGAAGCCAAAGCTCTATACTCGGCCTCAGCCGAAGAACGAGAGATGGTAGATTGTTTCTTCGCTTTCCAAGAGACCAAAGCATCACCAAGGAAAACACAAAAACCTGAAACAGATTTACGAGTATCTGGACAAGAGCCCCAATTAGAATCAGAAAAGGCTTGGAGCTTTAAGGGAACAGTTGCAGTAGAAGGGAACAAAAGTCCTTGACCAGGTTTGCTCTTCAAATAGCGAAGCAGGTAATGGGCAGCCTTCAAATGTGGCTTGCGTGGGTTGGACAAAAACTGACTCAATTTATGCACAGCAAATGTGGTATCCGGCCGAGATAAAGTGAGGTAGAGAAGGCGGCCAATGAGTCGTCTATACATAGAAGCATCTGGTAGAAGGTTCCCCTCCAACGCAGTCAAGTGGAGCTTAGGATCCATAGGGACACTGGTTGGCTTAGAAGCCAAATAACCAGTATCTTCCAGCAACTGCAAAACATAGTGACGTTGCGATAAGACAATCCCTTGAGTCGAATGAGCGATCTCAAGTCCAAGAAAATACTTTAAGGACCCGAGGTCCTTGAGCTTGAATTGAGAGTGTAGAAAAGATTTTAGGGCAGTAATAACATCCCCACTAGGGCCGGTGATGATAATATCATCGACATATACTAGAAGAGCAACAAATGAATCACCACTGCCTTTTGTAAAGAGAGAATAATCAGATTTGGATGGAGTGAAACCAAATTGAATAAGCGAGTGAGAGAACTTGGAATACCACTGTCGTGAGGCTTGGCAAAGACCATAAATGGACTTATGAAGTCTGCAAACCGACTTGTCCTTTTGAAAACCAAAATTTGTGGGCACATGATAACCAAGGGGAAGGTCCATATAGGGCTCTTCAAAGAGATCTCCATTCAAGAAGGCATTGTTCACATCAAGTTGAACAAGATGCCATTGGTGAGTAGCAGCAAGAGCAAGAAGGACTTTAACTGTGATAAGCTTAGCAATCGGGGAGAATGTTTCAATAAAATCAAGTCCCTCTTGTTGAGTATAGCCCTTAGCAACTAACCGAGCTTTATATCTCTCCACGGTGCCATCAGACTTGTATTTAATTTTGTAAAGCCATTTGCACCCAATAGAGTGCTGACCAGCCGGCAAGGAAGTGACAGACCAAGTATGATTAGCCTCCATGGCATCCAAATCGGCTTTCATTGCAGCCCTCCACTCAGGGTATTTAATGGCCTGATGATAGAATTGAGGTTCATAGTGAGAAGAGACTTGGGGAATAAAATGCCGATAGGAGGCTGAAAGTGACTGGTATGATAGAAAAGCTTGTAAAGGGTAGGCAGTGGAACAAGTAGGGAAAGGAACTGTAGAAAGGGCAATGAGGTTGCAATGATAATTGCAGAGGTATGTAGGGGTTTTGTGAACTCTAGTAGATTTCCTTAGTGCCAGAGGCACCTCAGCTGGAGTAGACACAGTAGCTAAATCAGGGGTGGAGATAGAGGGCTCAAGGGAAACATCCAGGAAATTTGGTAGATTATTGGAGACAACTGGAATAAAGGTGGAAGGAGCTGGGCTAGAGGGAGCAAGATCCTGGGATGAAGGAGAAAGATTGGATTGAGATAGTATGAACCTGACATCTTCTTGCAAAGCAGGGACAGGCAATACAAGGCCAGGAAAGGGATCCTGTAAGGTAGCAGGTGAAGCAATGGTGTGGAAGGGAAAGACCTCCTCATGGAAAACAACATCCCGAGACACAAAAAAAAGTTTAGTCTGCACATCAAATAACCGATAGCCCTTGATCCCTGGTGGATAACCAAGAAAAACGCATATCCTAGCCCTTGGATCAAACTTAGTGCGATGAGCCTTGAGAGTGGAAGCAAAGGCTAAGCACCCAAACACCCGAAAATCAGAGTAATCAGCAGCGGTGCGATACAGAACCTCATAAGGAGTTCGATGCTGAAGAAGAGGAGAGGGAGTTCTGTTGACTAAGTAAGTAGCAGTCAAGACACACTCAGACCAGAACTGGAGTGAGACACGGGACTGGAAATAAAGAGCCCGAGCCACGTTAAGCAAATGTTGATGCTTCCTTTCTACCATAGAATTTTGTTGAGGACTCTCAACACAAGAAAACTGATGAAGAACCCCCAATGAAGAAAAGAACTCGGAAAAGAGCAACTCCGGGGCATTGTCCGAACGAAACACCTTGATCCGAGCATTAAACTGAGTGTCAACCATCTTAAAAAATTTAGGAATGATGGCCGTAACATCAGACTTGTATCGAAGCAAAAATAGCCAGGTAAAGCGGGAGCAATCGTCCACCAAAGTTACGAAATACCTGAAACCAGAATGAGAAGCAACGTGGTACGGTCCCCAAATATCACATTGTATCAAATCAAAGGGGTGGTCAGACATATTATTCCTAGAATCAAAGGATAAACGTCTTTGTTTTGCCAAAGGACAAACGTAACACGGTGGAGCTTTATTGAAGTTAGAAACATCACAATTCAACTGAGATTGCAAACTTGCTAATCTTTGAAAAGAAAGGTGACCAAGGCGATGATGCCACATTTGTGCCGAAACAGCATTAACAGCAGCTACAGAACTGGGACTGAGCTTGTCAACGTCAAGAATATACAGATCCTTAATCCTTTCACCCTTGCCAATCATCTCCTGGCTGCTAAGATCCTGAATAACAAAATAATCAGGGAAGAAGTTGACAGTAAGTGCAGCACCTGAAGTGAGAGCACTAACTGACAAGAGATTAAATTTGAAGTCTGGAACAAATAACACATCTCGTAGTATCAAACTAGGACCGATGCATACATCACCAACAAAACATACTGGAATTCGGGCATGATTAGGCAAGGTGACAGTGGCATGAGGCACACATTTAAGAGATGTAAAGGCAGATGCAATTGGACAAATATGCCTTGTAGCTCCAGAATCCACAATCCAGTGCTGTGAAGAAGGAGAAGAAAACTGCCGAAAGGCTGCAGAAAAGCAAGTACCTATAGTAGCAGAAGCAGTAGTATCATTGGCAACCGGGTCCGAAGTTAGGTGAGTAGACAACAAAGACATAAGCTGCTGGTACTGGGTCGCAGTCAGATTTTGAAAGAAATCCGTGGAAGTCCCTTGTTCAGGCTTGATTCCAGAACCGATCACTTGATTGACAGAAGAAGGAAGCGAATCAGAAGTAGTAACTCGCGGTCTAGGCTTGTAGCCAGGTGGATATCCATGGATCTTGAAACACTTATCAACAGTGTGTCCATGAAACTTGCAATGAGTGCAATAGGGGCGGTCCTTCCTTATTCCTTTAGATCCCAGATTATCAATGGGCTTCCTAGAGTCATCAGGTCCTCTAGCTTTTGCAGCAAAGGCCATGGTATTAGACATCTCAGGAGAGGAAACACCAGTAGTGCCAACCTTCCTTTGATGTGCTTCTTGTGCAATCAAGGCAAACACACGGTTAATAGGGGGCAGAGGATCCATCAACAGAATCTGTCCTCTGACTTGAGAAAAAGAATCATTGAGCCCCATCAAGAAGGACATTATGTACTCCATCTGGTAATGGCTGTTCAGGTCCTTAACACCTCCACAAGTGCATTTCCCACAAGTACAAAGTGGTCTGTAATTGCTTAACTCTTCCCAAATTGTTTTAAGCTTTGTGAAATAACTACTAACAGTATTCTGGTCTTGTGTAAGAGTCATCAATTCTCTCCTCAATTGAAAGATCCTTGGACCATTCTTCTGCTGGAATCTATCTCTAAGATCAACCCAAATTTCATATGCACTATCGGCAAAAATGATGCTAGCTGATATCTCCTTAGAGACAGAATTAAGTATCCAGGATAACAATATTATTGTTTCTAGTCCAAGCAGCAAGGAGATCAGGATCTGTACCTTCAGGTTTAGAAATCTTTCCATCAACAAATCCCAATTTATTCTTCACAGATAATCCGATTAGCATAGCCCTGCTCCAAGAGGCATAATTTTCTCCTGTGAGTGGCTGAGAGACCAGAACAATTCCTGGATTGTCTGAATGATGGAAGAAGTAAGGGCTTGAAGGATCGTCAATCAAGAAAACCCTAGAAGTCGGTCTGGAGTGCAACAGAGATTCACCGGAATCAGATGGAGTCGTCATGTGGATTGGATTAGAAGATGAAGCACCAGAAGGAATCGAAGATGCAGCGGTCCTGGAGCTTCAAAAGAGAGCCATCAATGGCGGCCTTGAAGCTTCAAAGGAGAGCCATCAAGTCGTCATCGCTCTGATACCATATTAGCTGTTGAAGGAGAAGACTCAGAATTGTATTCCAGTATCTTATTCCCCACTTACAGGATAGGACCACAAGCCACTATATATTATAAGTGGCAGTTACAACTAAACCAATGAGGGATCGACACGTCACTACATCTAAACCTAATTACCAACACAGCTATCTACAGACGTAATACTGTAATACAAGGTGTTTGCTGTTTGCCTGTACCGGCTCATCGTTCTGCTCCATGGAAATTTTACCTGTTAATGAATTGTATTGATCTGTGTTTTTTCGTTGTGTGCTTTCAGTTGGAGGTATTCATTAGTTCTTGCTTTTGGTGTAGTTTTATCTACAAAGATGGCGAATCCAGATGATGGAATCGCTGAATCTGATGCGCCATCACAGGCGGACGTCAAATCAATATATGGCCGGAGGATTGACTTCCAATTGGAGAGGAAGCCGTACAATCCTGTCGGCAAAACCTCCAATTTCATGCTCGAGACTCTCAATCCATCCGCTTCGTCGTCGTCGTCTAATCTTCAGCCTTGCTCTTCTTTTAAGAAGCCTGATAGTCTTGATTTACTGGAGAACGGATTGGATCCACTGTTCACATCTCGCATCACCTTTCGCCGGATCGTATGTTCTGCTAACATTTTTTTTATGTATTGCTTGTTTGATTGTCTTGTATATGATTGAACTTCGTCATTGCGTTTCCCGTTCAAATTTGGAGTGATTTTTGGAAGTAGGATGAATACGGATTTGTGGAGCTATAGCTTTTAGCTTCGTGGGTGTCAGGATTTTAATTCTTGAATTTGATGGATGCTATCATGCCTCTATCATTTTTGTTTGCTACAGTTTTCATCCTGCCGTTGTAATACTCAGCAGAATTATCCTTCTATGGTTTTCCGTTTCTGACTTGGTATTTGTTGTAGTTTTAAGTTCTTGCCCTAATTCATTTCTAGATGCTAAGATCTGTATCGTGGACTATGTGTTAAAATTTGTATATATGCTATCTTTAGTTCCTTTGGCTTTGTATTTCTTAGTTTTGTGGTTTCTGACTCAGATTTCAGGTGACATCTTGTTATTAGTTTGTTGGGAGCTTCTTGAGAAAGTTCATGTGATTAGCTTACACATGTACAACTTTTGAAAAAGGAACATGATTTGTATGGTCATGATGTTACAGTTTGGGATTTTCAAGTTGTCATTAAATTTATTTTTTGCAGGGTGCTGGTTTGGCAAATCTTGGGAATACCTGCTTTCTAAATTCAGTTCTTCAGTGCCTCACCTACACTGAGCCTTTAGCTGCTTATCTGCAGAGTGGCAAGCATAAAAATTCTTGTGAGTCCCTATCTCACACATTTCATTACGTAACTGCAATGAAACTTTCTGAGGTCTTAAATTTCTAACGGTTTTAGTTCTATTTTTTTTTTTTTATTTTGCTTGTGAAGGCCGGATGATTGGATTTTGTGCTTTGTGCGCAATTCAGAGTCATGTAAGCCATGCGCTTCAGGCTCCTGGGAGAATATTAGTACCAAAAGATCTAGTCTCGAATCTGCGGTGTATCCTCAGAAAATTGTTCTTGTATGAATCTCTGACTTCGCTGTGGATTTTAGGTCAAAAGGCTACTTCAACCTTGGTTGTTGGTGGTGCATGTTTTCCCTTCAATTCCTCCCCCTCCCTTCCCCTCTTATAGGCAATTTCTTATGGGGGTGGGGCCGGCTGCAAGACTCATTCTTTTTGTTGCTATATGCAAATTATCTCACTATTTAGATCATAAATTCTCCTCTCCTTGAGGTCATTCATGTCCTTTTTCCTTTCACTTGGTATGTATGGTCCCCTTGAAGTCAATTACTCGATGATGGGATTTTTGCAATTAGTGAAAGCTTATCTTTGGACAAGGGGAGAACACTATGATTATACTATCTAGGGTGAACAGCTGCTAGAATGAACCACATCTGGTTTGGGGAGAACATGCTCCCTCTTCCAAAGCATTTGATTGAGTTTCTAGATTTTTATCAGGATGCATCATACCACTTGTGATTCTTAACTGCAAACTAGGCATATCTCGGAACTTCCGTAATGCTAGACAGGAGGATGCACATGAGTATATGATTCATTTGCTGGAGTCAATGCATAAATGCTGCCTACCATCTGGTGTACCCACTGAGTCACCGACTGCTTATGAGAAAAGTTTGGTACATAAGATCTTTGGTGGTCGTCTACGAAGCCGGGTAACCTTTCTTTTATGAGTGAATTGTCAAAAATCTTAAGGCTGTTGGAGTTGTTTTATTTTGTGCAAGTATTGACATGGATTATTTCTAATACTTGTTTTGGATCATTAATCTCAAACCTGACGCATTTATTACTTCAGGTAAAATGTTTGCAGTGCTTCAATTGCTCAGACAAATTTGATCCTTTCTTAGATTTAAGTCTTGAAATATTGAAGACAGATTCTCTGAATAAGGCCCTACTCCATTTCACTGCCACGGAAAAGTTGGATGATGGAGAACAGCAGTATCTCTGTGAAAAGTGCAAACAAAAAGTCAAAGCACTGAAACAGCTGACAGTTGACAAGGCACCTTATGTCCTTACTATCCATCTGAAGCGGTTTGGTTCACATTTTTCTGGGCAAAAGATTGATAGGAAAGTTCACTTTGGTCCTGCATTGGACTTGAAGCCTTTCGTGAGCGGCTCCTATGTATGTATTCTCCATTTTCCTCTGTTATTTTAGCTACCAAATTTTGTTTCTTATTGTACTGTTGCTTTGGCAGAGGAATTGTCTTCCACATAGATCTTAGATATTTTAACGTCAGTATCTTCTGGAGCTTGGAAACTGTTCTGCTTATCTGCTCCAGTAGCCATTGTGTGGATTTTTTAGCCATCATAATGGGATCTGCTTGAAGCACGTGTTTGTTCTCCCCGGATTTCTGTAAAGGTCAAATGATTATGCCTTTCCTCAAAGGCTGATTGGTTCCTTTGTAGGCAGATAAAGTTTTAGTGTTGCACTTTTTTTGTGAGGTTAAATGGCACATCTGCGACATTATGTAGAAGCTGAATTTAATCCGCTCCCCTTTGCAAAGGCCCTTCATTAGATCTTGCTTTAGATGGACCATTCCTTAAATCATCGCTAAGACAACTAAAACTTATACTGAAATGAGATTGTAGAAAAATCTTTGTATGGGTGAATCTCATTATTCTAGCAGCGGCTCTGAGTGTTGTTGTCGAGGGATGTTGTGGCAATTCTTCTGGATGCAAGATCCACTGCGACTGTAATGTTTGAGTCTAGTTCATCAGGCATGTTGGTGAAGAGTATGCAAGTAAACAAGTTGATGACTTTCTCTGTTTATATACTTGCTATGAGATTGTCATCCTACTGCAGAAGGCCCTCTTTTCATGTGGGATATGCTTTTCTGAACTCGGATCATTTTGTCGTTTCCTGTGTTAGATAAAAGCTGTTTATCATAATTTTCTAATCATAACTGACCTAGGTATCTAATCTGGATGTTTTATCGGCAGGTAGATGGTGATTTGAGGTACACACTGTATGGGGTTCTGGTTCATGCCGGTGGGAGCACGCATTCTGGTCATTATTACTGTTTTGTCCGCACATCATGTGGGATGTGGTACTCCCTTGATGACAATGAGGTATTTCAGCCTCTTGTTTCAAATGTTGTTTGCAGTATTCTGAAATGATCTCACTTGTTGATAATGCCTGACCTGATTTTCAATAACTCTAATGACATCAGAATGGGCCAGTGGTCAGTTCAATTGTATGTAGCAGTTTTATCTATTCCTTTTGAATAGTCTGTTTGCTCAACTTGCCGTGTTGGTAGATGTGCCATTTTTCATCCAATTTTCTGTTTGCAACTGGGAGGTGCTTCAGTAGCGGTTATTCATATTTCACTTGTACAATTCTGCTACTGTGCTGTGGATTAATTAGTGCAAATGCATTTGTTTTCCCTTCCCTTCTCTCGGTTTCATACATGAAGAGGCTTGCTCAATGAGTTATGTTCCAACTGCTGTTGCTCTGGATGCATGTAGTTCCCAATCTGATAATTTAGTTATACCTTAAGGAGTAGCTTTTTGTCATCATTATTGAACTATAGATTTGGCAGAATTTGGCAGAGAAATGATGTTTGTGTCGGTGATGTATTACCAGCACAATTTCAGCTGTCTGTTTTCTTTGACAACCCAGGTTGTTCAAGTCAGTGAAAGAATTGCTTTGGACCAGAAGGCATACATGTTATTCTATGTTCGTGATAGAAATAATTTTGCTCCTAAAAAGCCTATTAATGCTTCCCGGAAGGCCGATGTGGTTGCAACTACTGTAAGAAATGCGCCTACTACTGACCCAGATTGTAGGCCGATTCAAAATGGTTTCGCAGAGAAGCTTTCAAATGGTTTGCTTTCAAAGAGTTTTGGTACCGTAGGTGCGCCTGATGTTCTGGTTCAAAAGAATAGCGTTCCTCAAGATGAATCTGTTCAGAAATGCATTCGTACCATATTTTCAGAAGACTCAATTGTGAGAAATGAGAATGCTTTGGTTTCAAAGTCTGAGGTGGAAGATGTCGGACAGTTCATGAAAAGGACTCAAAATAATTCTGGTACTTGTAATGATGCAGAAGTTCCAGTTACAACTGTCGATGTCCACTCTGAAGAGGGAAATTCTAATAAGAATCCTGATTCGGTTGTGAAGGCATCTAGCTTCAGATGCCCATTGAACATTGCTGATAATGCGGATTGCAAGGACCCTCAGAAGGTGAACTTAATTAGGGTAGGATAGTTCCTCATTACTCTGATTAGTGGTTAATTCCACTTAAGTAGCTAATTCGAAGTAATTTCTGTGTCCTTGCTTTTCCAGATGGATTCTGATGCACAAGTGGGGGTCTGCGGTGCAGCTAAGAATGACCAGTGTAATGCGATGATTGAGAAAACTGACTCTGATCATCAATCAAGTGACAAACATGGTGAAAGAGGAATTTGTATGGTATGAAATATGCAGTTAGTCTATGATTCCACTATTTTTGTTTTGTAATTTTGGATTGCAGAATAGCTTTTCTGCTGTGCTAACTTGCAGGAGTTTTTTATGAGCAGGTGGAGGGTTCCGGAATCGATCTCTCTGTCTCAATCAAATCAACTAAAATTCCCAATTTGAATGGGACTGTGACTGCAGCAAGTTCTCACCAGATTTTGGGAAGAAAACTGAAGAAGCACAAGAAGTGTAAGAGTACAGCCATGCATTTTGGTCCCAATATGATGTATAGGGCATCCTACAGCATTCGGAAGAGAAAGAAAGGGAAAAAGAAGAAAGTCATTGGTCATAATCTTGCTGTAGAGCGCTTGTTAGATACTGGTTGTACCTCAGCAGAATCAGGACCATCTACATCTGAGAGGACCAGTTCAATTTCACTGGGTAGAGTAGTGCATTCTTTCTCTCGATCGGTTTCTGGTTCAAGAAAGACCAAAAAAGGTGCTTCTGAAAAGAATGTGGTTAATCGTAGTGAAAGCCTACCGACAGGAAATTTTGATGAACAGTTAAAAGAGAGAATAGATCACGGCAATGATGTGCTTGGAACTGATCTGCTATCATTGAAAAGCACTGGCTCAACTTTAGAAACAAATCTACTGGATAACTGGAAGCTAGTTTCCTTGAAAGATAGCTTGAATGGCCAAGTGCAAACTGGAAAAGAAAGTATTGTAGCACTCGACCTTGAGACAGCAGCTGGTAAGTAGCTCTCTACAGCTTCCTCATGCTTTTTTATAGCCGTTCTTTTTGGCTTACTTTACACCAGTATTTATAACCGTGGACTGTTATTAGGTGTGCCTTGTATTAGGTGACTGCCTGTTTTTCCTTGCTTTTCTCTAGTTTGGAATTTCTTAGATTGTATCATCAATATCACATCATAGGTGCTTGGTGGTTTTGCACTGTCTAAGCAACTGGTGGGATCCAATACCTTTGGAGAACTCGATCCTCATGTTACTAGCTAAGAAACTCTCTGCCGAAAAGAGCATAGATCTTTCATGTTGCTTTGCATTTTGAATTGTTAGTTCCACGCTCATTTTCTACTTAAGTAAATTTGGGGGTACTTAATTATTTGTATTCTTTGGATGGCTCTCAGTTTTGGAGTAATTTCCTCTGTTAATCTGAAAGTGGTCTCTGTGAAGAAACAAGTTTCGTTATGGTAGGTCCAGGGTGTGGATGGGTTTGTTACAGTGAGTCTTGGATGTGGGTGGGCTTTACTTGTAGTAATTTATACCCCCGGGAATTCCCTATTTTCTTTCTTTTTTTTTAATATTTTCTCCTTCAGTAAATAAGTAACTTGTGCTGCACTCGGGTGTTAAACTCTCAGTTTGACGATAGCTGCTAATGTATTTGTACTTGCCTAATTTTACTTTTTATTTGTTTTAGTTGGACAATGGGATGGAGTAGAATTGACTTCTTCGAAAAACTTGGAATCAAATGGTTCAAGAGGCATTAGCATTGGATACGTGGCTGATGAATGGTGAGTTGATCTGAAATATATATGTATGTATATTTTTTCATTTTGTTCTTTCATGTAGAGATATTAGGGTAACCCGTGTACCGCACAAAAGAAAAAATAAAAATAAAAATATTACAAAAAAACTTTATCCCTAATTAGTAATCCCCTATCCCACCTCTCATTAATGTGACACTTATATCAGAGAGGACTTGTCTTTACGTTTGTCTCCAAATTCTAAATCTTCCTCCTTTGTGCTTGCACCAGGCTTTGCTTGTGTCGATAAGTTTCTAGTATTTCCTGTTGATGTGCTAAGTATTAAAATTCTGATAAAGTTATCAATCTATCATAGTTTGCTAGTATGTTTCAATGGAACGAATCCCCTCTCATTGGATTTGGATGGCCACCCGAGTAGGGTTTTTTTCCCCTCTATTTTTAAACTTCAGGTAACATGCAAGTGTTTGGATGGATGATGGATAAGCTCTTATTGTTTGATTATCCACGTTATGAAGATGGTAGATGTTTATCTAAAAGCAAATGGCATGGCGATGCTAGATTTTTTTTTTTTTTTTGAATAAGAGAAGAGGTGAGCCGGGATACATGGCGTTGCTAGATAGTTCTAGTTAATGATGTCTTGGATAAGCAAGGTGTCTGTTTACCTGCTGCTCTCTGTGTGTGAGCTAGCTTGTGAAGTAGTACTTCCTTATATGAAGAAAATAAGCTATATATGAAAGCTGCAATTTACCATCATTTTTCGTATATGTTTGCACTCTATTTTGGCTTTCCTTTCCACAGGGTTGAAGAATATGACCGTGGGAGAAGGAAAAAGGTTAGAAGGACAAACATTAGCCTTGGCGGATCTAATCCTTT
>JAOWBR010166943.1:0-11728 GCA_028571145.1 Dionaea muscipula
CAAAACCACTTAAATTGAATCACTTCACCGAATTAAGGATTACGGAATTGTTAAACACTGTTACGGATAAATTCCCTGAGGATTGGCATTTTATCACTACCAACGAAGGCAGTACACTTGCTGCTAACCACATTCGTTCGGTCACCTGTTCCATAAGGACCACGGCCATGACACAGAACATTGTTGGGACATAAGAGACCAGATTGAGGCTCTGATCAGAAGAGGAAGTCTCCAGAATTACAAGCAGGCGAAGGACAACTGTAAGCCTAATTCCAGTAAGAGAGGGAGGGATGATAAGAGCCCTAGTCCTGATCGATCCCAGATCCTCCTTCTGGATTTTTCGATGGCAAGTACCGCGGAAAGAAGCAGAATGGCCTCGCTACGGTTAGCACGATATGCGGGGGGACAACTAGTGGAGGTGATAGCAACAAGCAGCGGAAGCGTTATGCTCGACAAAATATTGTTGGCTATGTCTCAAGAAAGGAAGAGGTTGGAGAACTATTATACCCCGTAAAAGATTAACCGGGTTTTATATGATTTTTAAAGATTTAATTATGATTAGTTAAGGATATTTAGCAATTTAAGGAATTAATTTTGATTTCATATAAATATAACGCGTTTAGGGGTAAAACGATCATTTTAAGAAAACGACATCGGAATTTAATGATTTTAGTATCATTGAGATCGTTACAAAAAATTGAGAACAACGATTATCATGTTTATATTTAACGGAGATAAGGACTTGGTAGTAGGGGTTTACAGTACGACTTTATAATAAATTAGTTAAGTATTATTTTACTTAAGGTTAAATTTAGAAGTCTTATTTTTTTTTTTTTGGCCAAGGCTGCATGTGGGATAGGGGAACCAGCTCATATTTGACTTAGCAAGGATAGGAATTTGACAAGGATGTGCCTCATTTACATGTCTGCACTTTGATTTTTGGCATGGACACATGAAGGACTGTTGAAGCCACCTCCTGCTAGCTTCACTTCTTCAATTCTGTAACAATTAGTGAGCTAGCTAAGTAGAATGAAATCAGAACAAGGGAAAGAACAAAGGCAGAGAAAGAGACGGGGATCGATAGGGAAAGAGAGTAAGGAAACAATAGAGACCAAAGAAGAGAGTGAGTAGTTTCTTGTGTTTGATACTGATTATGCTCAAGGAGAATATTATATACCAATTTACGACTCGTCCAAGGTATTGTTTTCGCCGGAAATCCGTCGAGCCGGAGATCGAGGTGGATTGATTGAATGGGGGTCTCCCAGGGGGGCAAGCCTCACCCCAAGGAAACAAAATGCCATCGGAAGTGAAAGTAAAAGAATACAGTTAAGGAATTGACGGTAACGAAAAACTAAAGGGATTGAAGAATAAAAACGAAGAACAGGAAAATAGGAAGCTTAAATGCAGAAGAAAGTAGATTTAATTGATTTGGATGTCAACCCTTTTACATTCGGAGATACCAGACTATTTATAGCATAGCCTATAGCGGTTACAAGGGAGTTTACAAGGTACAAAACGTGGCTGACGTGGTACACCACATCTCTAAACATGCCTCAACCGCAGCCTTGACCTTATCCGCTCCGCAATTGCCGCTGAAACCGCCGAGGAAATGCTTCAACTACCGAAATCATGGTCGAACCATCAGGGCAAAACTCCTCGGCCCGAGCAACGTGCTTCGCACTCATCCGTGCTTAGCGCACCATGCCAGGCAGTGGCACGCTTCGTACTGTAGGCCCTCATCATGAACCATCAATAACCCATCCAGCACGGCTCATCCACAGAGCGTGCTAGAGATTCGTCCACGACCAAAACTCTCCGGAACGCAACACGCTCCAAGCCATCTTACCGTGCCAACACGAGACGCCCTGACCTTTGCAGGCAACCCAAGGATCGACACCATAAATGCTATTTATTGAACATTAATGCCCACGGAACACGAATCGCTTCGCTATAAAGGCGACTCCTCCATTCCCCGAGGGCAGGGAAACTCAGCCCGTTAACACCTTTCGATACATATTAGGATTTAAGTAGACTAATTTGCTTAACATGATTTGCTAACAATACTGCCAACTGTTGATCAAACTTCACCGTTGTCTTGTGCAAATCGTAAACGTGAGTCACGACACAATAACAAAATATCAACTTGCTATCTTTGTGACAAGCTTGACCCATTCAGAATGTTCTGTCAGTTCAACTCGGGAGAAGTGCGTTGAAATAGAATTGGAGACCTCCTTGAATGGAGTCCCGATTTGAGCTTCTTCTGTGGACCAGAGTCACCAGACTTCGAGGTGCGTGTCGAACTTGATTTCCAACCATATTATAATGACATTATAACATGGTCGGAAATCCAATTCAACACGCACCTCGAGGTCTAGTCCATCGAAGAAGCTCAAAATGGGACTCCACTCAAAGAGGTCTCCAGCTCCAGTTTGACGCGCTTCTTCCGAGTTGGACTGGCAGAACATTCTGAATGGATCGAGCTTGTCACAGAGATAGCGAATTAATATTTTGCTATTGTGTCGGGACTCACGTTGACGATCTACATAAGAGGACGGCGAAGTTTGATAACAATTATCAGTATTGTTAGCAAATCAGGTTAAGCAAATTAGTCCATGGTTAAATCCTAATATGTATCGAAAGGTAATTATGAATAAAAAACGCTAAGCGTAATCATAGTTATGCGTAGCTCTATAATGATATAATTAGATCCACGGGCATTAAAGTTGAGTTCTAATTAGGTGATATATTATGTAACAATAATTTAACTCAATTAATCTATGCATCTAATTAATAAGGATTTTCATTCGGCTGCCCCCCACCGCCAACCCACACACACACGATTATCAATCCTACTTTAACAATATGAACTATCTACAAGTCAAATGCGACGTATTTTCTTAATCATAAAGTCATGAGTTAAGCACTCGAGCAGACAACACTAGTTGGGCGAGAAACTTGGATCACATGACATGAAGTGACCCCGCATGACTGGATTCTTGACATTTAGTTACATCTGTTTTGATACAATTTCAAATAACTAATTGGTCTATAAAATATGTTTAATAAAAGATTAATAGTTAGGCTCATTTAATATAGTCAATTTAGGGTAGGAGGAACACGCGTAGCCGTCAAACCACATGACAGACTATCTAGTAAGCTGCTTACTTGTATAAGTTGTATGTTTTTTTCATAATGAACCTTAATATATGTTGAGTTTTTGACCCGTAATATTTATTCATATAATATATTTGGATATTTTGACCCTCTTATCAACGTCCTTTTTCACCATTTAACTTTAATCCAAACAAAGATATTATGTTTTTTTTTCCCCCTTTTCGGTGGTTGGGGGAAGTCACGTGAGATTCGCGTGTTGTGATCGTGATGAGTTAAAGGGAAAAAAAAAAGGAGAAAACGAAAAGTTGGGCCCTGCAATGGGCCTCAGTGGTGGGAGAGGGAGCAAGTGTAGGCCCACAATGATAGTAGCTGTACCATCCCCAGGAGACAATTTACTCCGTAGCAATCATATGCTTGCGACGCCGCGAGGAATTGATTTCCCCCCACCCGTTGCAACTTGCAAAGTCTCAATTTATTTCGTTTGAGCATGTTCAACTGTACTTGATTTTCTCTCAATTTACTGATTTGGCACTGTAACGTCGAAAATTGAGTTTCAAAAATATACAACGGTACATAAAAATCAATAATATAATTGAGGATGATTTTTGAATTTGAAAATCAATGTATATCCTATGTGGCATAAGTAAGAGAGACAGAAGAGAGAGGGAGAAAAAAAAAATAATCCGCATTTTCGATACGATGAACACTTCATCCTCTTCAATCAATTTAAAATATTTTTTTATTAATTTTAATTGATTTAAAAAGATGAAATACTGATTGTGTCCAAGGCTCGGATAATCTCTAGTCTTCAAATAAAATTGAGGGACTCAATTTGAAACTAGACAGACACAACTTATGGTTTAAACTTGTTTATTGTTTATTGTAGGGGTGAACATGAATCGGATCGAGTCTAAATCTAACGGAATCGGACTCGATCCATTTCGAAATACAATGAGGCGAGGTGGGGCAATTCGAAATTTTTTTGAACAGGACTTAAATCGGATCTGGACCCGTTGAACAGATTCCGAACCGGACCTGAACCGTTTTAACAGGACCTGGATCATTTGAACAGGATCCGAACCGTTTGAACAAAAAATATCACGTGTCAAATTAAAAACTGAATTTGAACCTTCCCGTTTTATTTATAATTGGAATCGACCGACCCGTTTTTTTTACAACAGGGTGAGGCCCCGGCCTGTTTGATTTTCAGGATTTAAGAACCAGACCGCTTAGTTGAAGATCCAAATACCCACCCCTAATTCATTGAGAACGTGAAGAGAGAGAAGAGGCTGAGAGAAGAATGAGATGAAAATAAGGGTAAAAATTCAACCCAATATAAATTCTAAGGAGGCTTAAAATTCTAAGGAGGCTTAGAGTTAGGTTTAAATTGACTCACATACTAAAAAAGTTCTCAACTCGTTGCATACAGCCCAATGTGAGATGGCAAAATTGTCCGGATGGGTTGAACTCTTCAAAGGCAAAATCCGATATTCGTCGCAAGTGGACAAGTATAATTAGTTAGAAATACTTTTTTTTTTTTTTTGAACGTGAGTGAAATATAATTTCTTAAAGCATACTTGATATCTAGCACACACATATGCTAAACATTATATCAGGTCTACTTACAATTAGTAAAGTAATGATCCAATCATATTTCGGTATTTGTATTGATCAAATACTTTATCGTTTTAATCTTTGTCAATGTTGTAAGGACTTGTTAGAATCCGAATAGGCTTTAGGTTGTCCATTCTATACTTCTTGAGTAGCTAGCTAGCTCATTTGTGTACTTTAATTTCTTGGTTCAAGAATATGTCTTTCTTTGTTTGTCTTATTGAAGTCCTACAGAAAGAATGTGAGTTCGCCTATTAAGCTCATCTTAAACTCGCCTTTCAAACTCGCCTTATTGTTGGGGAGTCCGATGAAATTGTCCGCTGCGTTGCCCGCTCCCTCACACCCCTGCTCCTACTTACCCTGCAACTTGTCTTATCATTTACCTTCTCTCACAGCGGGATCCCACCCGTGCAATTTTAGCAGGATCCCTAGCAAGGCCCGTAATCATGCATATGCTGGCAAAGCAATGGACAAAGCATTCCACGATATAATTATGCACTGATCAGTCCATGCATGTCATGATGATAATCATGATCATATCCATGACTGTGTCATGGATCATGATCTCTTCTTTTTTGGGAGGTATATGTGATGCATGTCATGATGATACTTTGATCATATGCATGACTATGTACCATGGATGATCTTGATCTTTTCTCTTTTTTGGATGTATATTTGATGCATTCATCTCGATCCTTCAATAACCAATTGAAAGCTCATTTCCACCACCTGAAATCTTCAAGCTCAAGCTTCCGATAAAGTTGTGTACAAGTATGTATTAATTCATAAACTACTGCTTCTACAATGCATCACATAGCAAAACCCAGTCCTGCTAGCCACGAGGAACCAAACAACAGGCCAATTCCATGAAAAGAGGCAGGGGAGGGGATTGCTCCCTTTTCTTTTCTTTTTTTGTGTGTGTATAATTTAAACAATCTGTATCTAAATTATTTATTTTTTAGAAAATAATCATGTATCTAGTAATTCAAAGACACGTATTGTTCAAACTGTTATAAAAAATAAAAATATGAAACAATCCCCCCTCCCCCTCCTCTCTCTCTCTCGACTTGGCTGCTTGGCCCGTCGTTTGGTTCCGTGCAGGTAGAAGAATCGTAACAAAACCAATACACAAGGCATTCATTCACAGCAACTTATAAATATATGAAGTTAACATTACATTCCTAGCTTGCATCACTGCAGACCAATGTCCTCGGCGTGAATTCTAAACTAGATCATATCGAAGAAAGCTATACTATTAGTACTCATTAGTGAACGGAATGCTACAGATATTGACGAGTCTTATCACGGCTGCTACCAGATAGATAGACAGAAAAGATCAAACTTCCAACTCGCTGCAGTGCAGCCTAATTCCTGGGGTGGTCGTCCGAGGCTAGAAGAATAGATTTTGTTGTTGTTGTTGTTGTTGTTGTTGTTGTCAGTGGTCACTTATGCAAACTGGCAATGTCGCCGTGCATCTGATAACCAAAACCGGGTTTTTCAAGCGATTTCCAACTTATCACAAAGAGATTGATATGCCGCACTACAAAGCTTGAACTTTTCCTCCGCAGCATCCTGCTTGCATTGGATGCATCGATCATTAGCAAAAATGTCATTTACCTTCACTTAAAATAGAGTGAGTTCAAAGGCATATATAATAAGATTAAGAATTTTTGTACCTTGGCGGGACCATGGTGACGGTCAGGATGCCATTTCAAGGCACAAGCTCGGTATCTGGGATAAAAACGTCAAACGGAAAAGTTAAAACAAAACAGACAAGGCCACTGCTACAAGAACAAGGGACATCTAACATAACAACGACACGATCACTTCCCACTGGGTGAGATTAGTCACACGCATCCGTAGAATTACATGCACGCAAGATCTAATAATTATAGTGCGTTGGTTGTCAGCTACCTAGCACGCACCGCTCTAACCTAATCAGAAGATTAGGTTAGGGAGATCTAACATATGTAAAGTAAATCATGGCAACTTACGCATTCTTAAGATCCTCAAGTTTTAGAGGGCCTGAAGCATTTAAGCCAAGGGCCAATCTTTGAGAAGCTAAATCGGATCCGGAACTATCCAAAGAGTCGAATTCCTCTTCGCTCTCATACCTCCGATTCCAAGATTTGCTACCTGACCCACTCCTCCAATGAGGTTCTTCCTCAACAAATGAATAGAAGAAGAATCTATTTCCACCAAACGAAGATTGAAATACGGTTTCAAATTCAATGTCATCATCTTCACAGAAATGGAGCCGCCCTGAAAGAGACAAATATTCACGCATCATGAATCTTTTCCTTTCTTTGGAACAGTAACTAATGGTCACCAAAGCAAGGAATCGAGTAAAGGATCAATACATGCATCGGGTACAAGAGGGATGGAAGGTATAAGATACAGCAAACAAGGTAAATGTGCTGTATGAGCACCAGGGTGATTGAAGTAACAGGAAACGCAACAATGCTTTCACCCCACCAACACCAGTTATTATTTATACCTTTGGTTGAAAGTTTGAACTTTGAACTCTAATCTGTTTACTATTTTCCACAATCCCAAAACGAGATTTCTTCTCTCAAAACGGAAACAAATGATTTCCTAAACAGTGACTAATGGTCACCAAAGCACAGAATCGAGTAACGGGCCAACAGAAGAAATACACACATCGGGTACAAGAGAGACTGAAGGTAGAAGATACAGCAAACAAGGTAAGAAGAAAATGAAAATAAGAATACAGTAAAAGTAAGACATATCCAACATTGCAGTGATGTATAAATACAGATTCATATGTATCAATAACACCTAAAATCAAATGAAATCTCATATTTGAGCAAATAGAAGATGGGTAAGGTTATTCTCACTTTTGCCCCTTGAATGACCTCCCAGATTATAACTTCGATCCCTTTTTGATCCGTTGTCCCACTCTTGCCTCCTAAACCATGAGGGCCCTCTATGAAAAGGTTGATCATCAGGATCAAAATCACATTGCCAACTCTGCAAATAAAAATAAGCAAAGAAGTTTCAGCAGCAACGAGGGATTAAAAACACGTGGATAAGATTTCGGAGACATGAAAGACTTCCAAACATCATACAATGCTTAATAATGTGCATAAGTGTAGGTATTAAGCAATCAAGATGCTACTGTACAATGCCAGAAAGCAGTTAGTGCAGAAAAAAGGGAAGAAAAAACCCAACCCGGTCTTCATATCAAACTGGCAGGGCATGAATTAAAAGAAAGAGGTATAAGATCTCCCAATAAAACATTTCATCAGTCAGAATGCTGCTGGGTATTCAACAGATCAGTCTTCATGTATTGGAATAAGAACTTGTACTCAGCAGAGGTATGGAGATACAGAGATTCCTGATGATACATCTGGCAAATAGTTCAAGCAAAACCTCGTCGTATATTCAACCCAAAACATGCTGAGTTCAGTGTTATTTTCACAGGGATAAGCCATTACCCTTGCTTAAGCATCCCTTGGATCCTCCGACACCCAAGAAGCATCATAGTCCTTCTACATATGCTAATATCATGGGGCTACCTCACCATTTTTAGGAGAGTTCACTTACCAACAAAAACTACTGAATAAAGAAGATATATAGTATAATTTTCACCTCACACATTATTGATTATACAGTTTTTCACATGTAATATTCCACATAAGCTCATAGTGAAAGAAGATAACGGAAAGATCGAAATCAAAATTTTCCCTACATCAACCTTTGTTACAAAGGATAAAGCAGCAACTCGCAAAGTCATGGGGAAAACTAACATGAAGTAGTTGCTCTGCGTAGGAGCTGACATTTCGCAGTAAATTTTGTTTCCATTGCTGCTTTCTAGACCTTCTAGCGTGGTTGTTCCTCTGCAGATCAAATAATAAGAAACCAGTGAAAACCAATAGCATGAATGCACACGATACAGAAAGTAAAACCAAAGAAACAAAAAGTGACCGAAAATCCCAAAATGGAGTGATTTCATAGAAGACTCTTAGATTATAATTCATGGTTCTCATCTATCAATTGCAACTTTCACACTGGGAGACATTTAGCCTCTTCACACAGTACCAATATATAACAGATTGCATCAATCACGTTGAAGCTTGTGGGCAAAAACAAATTTGCAGCATTCGGAATACGCGAGTCGGCGTCTTAAATCTTTGTTACATTCCTGATACCAAACCCAGCTAGATTTGAGGTGCTAAACAAAATGCTCATTACATTTTTCTCAGTTTCCCAGACCTAAGAGAAAAAATTACGAGAAAGTCGGTACATTTCTGTTGCCCAGATAGAGAGAGCCCCAAATCTCATCAGAAATGCACCTACTTGACCTTCTCCAATCCAATTGCTTCAACCAAAGCACGATGACACTGTAGAATTCAGTAAATTGGAATCCAAAACAACCGAGAACTGGCAAAAAAGAACATGGCTTTGACGAAAATCACCCAAAATTTTACGAGAAAAAGATGTGGGTATTGAGGAAAAGGGGAACAGGAAACATGGGGCTTTACGGTGTCCCAGTGGGAGCGTCGTCGGCGATCCAAAACGGGAGTAGAATGAAAGAGAGCAGCAACTGCCACCGCCGCCAATTTCTGTGGAAAGCAGTGGTTTGTCAAGGTCGACTTCATCGATATGTTCATCATCATTTCTTCAAAATCTCCGATTTCCAGCTGGGCGGAGAAGGGAGTTGCAGAGGCACCATACCATGAAAGGTAGAAAGCAAAGAAGGGGAACGCGATTTGGAGGGGGACGAAAACGCAGGCAAGATTCTTAGGGGACGCAAAGCACCAAAAAAAGGGCAAAAAAAATAATAATAATAATAGGAACAATGGTTAAAAATGTTCGATCAATTTTCAAGGTCCTTGTTCATTTGGCAACTTCATTGGTTTAGAAAAAGTATATGGAGTCATTGATATTGATTTTTAGAGAAGTGCTTTAGGCAAACCTACGCGAGGCACAGCTACCCGAGGCACACCCCCGTCTCGGACAGTGTATCCAATAATTTTGCTCTTTTTTTTTTTGATTTTTTAACGAAAACGATAATATACTACCGTGTAGTTATATTTTAAATTTTCTAAAAACCTTTCATACGGTAGTATACTACCGTATATGTCATAATAAACGGTAGTATATTACCCTTTAGTCATATTTTTAATTTTTTTAAGTATTACTTACATTAATAATACTTATATATATTACAAATGATTGTTAATTACGAGCATCAAATAGTACATCCCATAAACGTAAACTCAATTCATACTTTTCTATCCATCCTCTTGACTATAGTGATGTATGTTCATACCAATGTGGACATATTGAGAGGACTGATAATTGGGGGTATAAATATCTGGACGAAGTGACAATTGTTAACTTAAGCAATTGTTATCTCATGTCGTCTTTCATCCAGAACCGGCTCGGATAGCTGTGGAAGATATGTATAAGATATTCTATGATTTGGGGTGAAACAATGCAGCACCACATTGTAATTCGATGTGATTATCAATCTCATAGTTATCATGCCCATCAATTTATGTGGTGGTGCGGACGAGGTATTACAGTTCAAACGTGCTAGTGTTTCTTCTGTTGCAGAATGATCCACACACCACATTATTGTGTACAAAACATGATTATTGTTTATCCATCTGATTAAATCTATTCGCACCTGATACCAATGGGTCTCATTGCCCAAGATATGTGCGGCTACTGCTCGAAAACTCACAATTGCCATCAGTTTGGACGTCAACAATGTAATTGATGTTATGCTGGTAAGCAGAGGACAACAGTTATCTGAATATATCATCATTGTCTGTACCTTCCACAGTACTCGCACTTCCTATTGATTGCAATGATTTCGACCTCATTGATTTTGTTCCATATCTCATTGAAGTAGCACGCACCAGAAACGACTTTACCCTTGTTCCACTTCGCTCTTCCTTTGATGACGATCTGCCTTTGTGCGACGTGTGGTAAGAGGGTTCGCAGATTTCGCTTTTAGATGGCTTTATCCAATTAATGATCCGACGAAATATCTGGCGTTGGGGTGCTTCCTCCAAGCTATCGAGACTTTCGATAGTTTCTTTTTTCATATCTTCCAGCCAAACTTCTTCAGTTGTCGAGAGTGGAGACATTGAGAGTCTGCGCCAATGCTCATAAATGATATCGAAAGGAATGTGGACTCTCTGATGGTCATACCACTTCATGTTGTGCTTGCAAGGGAGACTATCACACCCCACCTCGGGTGAACCGGCGTACGCCCCGTGGACCCCCTTCCACGGACCGCACAAGCCTAAACCCCAAACCAACCCCATAGTCCAAACCGGAAGAAAACAATAATTCTAAATCAAGGGGTTCACCAAAACGGACCATAAGTCTAACCGTTCACAAGTGGGTGGAAAACCAAAGTCAACCCATAACCCAATGCGGAAATCATCAACATGAATGGCTAAAGTCTCACAATAAATCAGTAATGCGGAAAATCTAAATTATTAAACATAAGTCACGTAAAACATGTGACCAACTCAATTACCAAAATAAAGTACTAAATAACCAAATGATAACAATCCTAAGAGGCGCGCCGTCTCCCCGCCGCATCCTCTTAACCAATCACTCACCTGAAATCACAACGTAAAGGGGGTGTACACAAGGTAAGAATAGTAGAAATCAAATCATGCTAGACAAACAATATAGAGTAAAAGAATTCCATCAGGTTGTGGTGGTGGTCCAATCGAGCGTAAGTAATAACCCGACCATCTTAATCTGGAACCCGGAGATGGTCGGGGTAAACAGGAGGGGACCACCCACACGGTTACAAGTACTACCTCATAGAATAAGATCAAGAAACCGAGTGACAAACCGTGTACCAATCGGGAGCAAGATAGAAATCAATATATGGTAACAAGGCCGTCACAACTGTATGAAACATCACCCATAGGAAGCTGAAACAAAGACTGAGACCAACAACAGATGATAGATAATCACAATGAAACAAATGATCTAATCAGATCTAAGG
>JAOWBR010166954.1:0-11725 GCA_028571145.1 Dionaea muscipula
CATTCAACCCCCCCCCCCCCCGGAACTTATAGAAGCCCTTGCATTCGGGACCAACAGAAGCAATCGGGCTAAGTGAAGAAGCAGCCAGTGGTAAGAGAGATCCTTCTGTAGAAGAAGCAGCCATTGAAGCACTTGAAGAAGTGGCCACCAGTGAACCTGCTACAGCTGATGGAGACTCTTCAATCCCATTAGATATAGGGTTAGCTCCCCCATTTGATTGTTGCAGTAGAGAAGCATCATTGCTCCCTTCTTCTAGAGTTATCTCTGGTTCCATATTCGAGCCATCATCATCTCCCCAACATGAAGACTTGTATTCCCAAGACAAAGTCAAAGGCATGTGAAGCTCCATCTCAGTCTTATTAGACCAATCCCAAGCACTCCCTTCTTCAAAGTGACAATCTCTACTGAACATCTCTTTCCCATTAGTAGGATCAAGTAACTTGTAGCCCTTTGAATAGCCATAATAGCCAACAAAGATGAACTTCACACTTCTGTCATCAAACTTTTATCTTTTCTCGGCTGGAACAAGTGCATAAACAATGCTCCTAAACACTCTCAAGTGGCCAACATATGGTTTATTCCCGGACCATGCTTCTTGTCAAGTCTTTCCAACTAGGATCCTTGTAGGTGATCTATTGAGTAGATAAACTGAACACGCGGCAACCTCAGCCCAAAGCTTCAAAGGCAAATTTTTGCACTTCAACATGCTCCTAGCCATATTCAAAATGGTTCTATTGCGTCTCTCTACCACCTCATTTAATTGAGGAAAGTAAGGCATTGTCAGTACTTTTCTTATTCCATTAGCTTGGCAAAAATCAACAAATGCATTTGAGACAAATTCCCCACCTTTGTCAGATTGCAGTACCTTCAATTGATCTCCACCTCTCAACCAAGCCTATGAACATTTTGAATTTGTTAAACACCTCAGACTTTTGCTTCAAGAAGTATATCCAAGTTTTACGGCTAAAGGCATCTATAAAAAGCAAGAAGTATCGGCTACCTCTCACGGATTTAACATGGAAGGGTCCACAAACATTTGTGTAAACCAACTTAAGCAACTGCCTAGCTCTAAAGTTACTTTGTTTCTGAAACATGCTTCTAGTATGTTTTCCCAATAAGCAGCCTTCACAAGGGCCTTTCAACTTTTGCAGTGTCAATTAAAGACCACTTACCATCATGTCTTTAACCAAAGGTGTCAACAAATCAGCATTCAAGTGACCAAATCGCGACTGCCAAAGTAGTGCATCAGATTCAGCAGCTACATTCATACATATCTCAGAAGAAGATGGTTGTATATGTAGCATAAACATACGATTAACAGCCTTAGTGACATTAGCTGTTAGCTTACCAAGCTTGTCTCTCACAATGAGCAGCCCATCGGTCAAAACCATATGGTATCCTTTCTCAAGAAGTTGTCCAACACTCTAAATATTGGTTCTCATTTGAGGAACATAATACACATCAGAGATATACTCAGTGCTGCCATCCTTTAGTTGAATCTTTATACGGCCCTTTCCCTTTAACTCCACTTTGGATAAATCTCCAAAAGTGACAGAACCACTCACTGTCTCATCTAAATCAGTGAACAAAACACGTCTACCACACATGTGGTTACTAGCTCCGGTGTCAAAACACCAAATACACTGATCATCAGCCATAGACATAATGGTTCTCTAGATGCTTCTTCAGATTTGCTCAAATACAGAAACACTGATCATCAGCCATACAGAAACATTTTCACATGCTGCCAGTAGTAGGGAAGCTTCTCTAGATGCTTCTTCAGATTTGCTCAAATAAGCTTTGCCGTCAACTAAATTCTTTCCTTTATAACACTCATTAGCATAATGGTCGTATTTTCTACAATTATAACATTGCACTTTACTTCTATCAACCTTCTGCTTAGCTAGAGAATTGGACGCAGATTCATCATAACCACGATTACCTCTGCCTGTGCCAAAACCTCTACTATTGCCTCTTCTTCCTCTACCTATCGAGTTTCATTTCCCTCGATCATTCTTCCAATCAGATCTGTGAAGAGCATGTTCCAAAGATTCCTTTGATCGTTTGGAAAATTTCTCCTCATGAGCTATCAGAGATCCCATCAACTCTGCCATTGTCATCTTAGAAATAACTTTTCCCTCTTCTATCGCAATAACAACAGGATCATACTGCAGATTCAAGGATCTAAGAATTTTCTCAACAATACGAATCTTAGCTAGAGTCTCACCATTGTGGCTCAACTGATTCACATTTGCACGAACTCTGGAATAGAAATCTGAGATCGATTCTGACTCCTTCTTGAGTAAGCTCTCCCATTCACCCCTTACGGTTTGTAGGCGTACTCTCTGCACATTTTCCATTCCTTTTAAGGCGGTTTGAAGCAGATCCTACGCTTCCTTAGTTGTCTTCGCTGAAGTAATTATCTCAAAATTCGAATCGTCCACACCCTGCTGAATGAAAGACAAAGCTCGTTGATCACGAATCTTAGCTTCTCATTGCATCTTCATAGTGGTTTCCAAGGCTAAGAGCTCATCAACTCCATCTTCAACGGCTTCCCAAACATCTTGACCACCGAGGTAGGTCCTCATCTGCACGCACCACCGTGTATAGTTCTTTGATGATAGTCGGGGAAAAGGAAACAACGAAGAAGATGATGTCATTGCCATCGATCTTAATTGAGTAGCAGCAAATCACATCTGAGGGAAGAGAAGTAAAATTGGAACTCTGGTTCTTCACGCCTCCATTGCTCTGATACCAAATGAGGAAAAAGAAAAACTAGGAAAAGAGAGAGAGTAGTGTTTGTTGTATTTTCCAATTGTATTCTGCAGTCACCAGAGTAATACAAAATCTTGAGTTTTATATACCCAGAGGCAGCCATTAATACCAAGAGGCAGTTGGTATACCCACGCATTGGGTTTTCATACCTAGTTGGTGAATTTTTAAAAACCAGTCCAATACTACTATATTAATTAAAATACTAAGTAAACATAAAGCTAGGTAGAATAAACAAGCATTCAAGCTTGTACTCCAACAATTCATACTCACCAATCTTCCCCAACATTTCCCATTCATGGATTACAACATTGGCTAGCTTACCAAAATTCTTCCGACTCAAAGCATCTGCAACTACGTTAGCTTTTCCCCGATGATATAATAACTCAAAGTCATAATCCGCGATAAATTCCATCCACCTTCCCTGTCGCATATTGAGATCCCTTAGGGTAAATAAGTACTTGAGACTTTTGTGATCTGAATACACGTTAAATCTCTCCCCATATAAATAATGTCGCCAGATCTTCAATGAAAACACTATGACAGCTAACTCAAGATCATGAGTTGGGTAGCTCTTCTCATGCACCTTTAACTGTCGCGATCCATAAGCAACCACCTTCTCTTCTTGCATCAGGACACATCCCAACCCTTCCCCTGATGCATCAAAGTATACATTATAACCCTATCCTCTTTCTGGAATTATTAAAATCGGTGTCGAAGTCAATCGCACCTTCAAATCTTGAAATGCCTTCTCACACTCCTCATTTCATTCAAACTTTACTGCTCTGCATGTCAGTCACGTCATCGGGCTTGCCAACTTGGAGAAATCCTTTATAAAATGTCGATAATACCCTGCTAACCCCAGAAAACTTCTTATCTCGAAAACATTTCTGGGTTGCTTCCATTCCATAACCGCCACAACCTTACTAGGGTTGACAACTGCTCCTTTCGCAGAAAAAACATGACCGAGAAACTTCACTTTCTTCAACCAAAACTCACATTTTCCAGCTTTAGCAAACAATTGGTGCTCCCTCATTGTTTATACAACAATTCTCACATGATGCTCGTTCTCCTCCTCACTCTCAAAGTAAATCAAAATGTCATCCACGAACACTCTACAAATCTATCCAAGTGTAGACGAAACACCCTATTCATTACGTCCATGAAAGCCTCAGGCGCATTTGTCAACCCAAATGACATCACCACAAATCCGTAATGTCCATAACGGGTTCAAAATTCTTTCTTAGCTATATCTTTTTTCTTCACTCACAACTAATGGTAACCCGATCTCAGATCTATCTTTAAGAAACATGGAGCACCCTTTAATTGGTCAAACAAGTTATCAATTATCAGCATAGGGCACTTATTCTTGATTGTTAACCCATTCAACTTCCGGTAATCAACACATATCCTTAATGACCCATCTCTTAGATGTACAAACAACGCTGGTGCTCCCTTTGGTGAAACACTCGACCTGATATACCCCTTGGATGATAATTCTTCGATTTGTACTTTCAACTCCTCCAGTTCGACTGCTGCAAACCTATACGGGGCCATAGAAATAGGCATCGTTCTTGGAACCAAATCAATTGTGAATTTTACCTCTCTCTTTGGCGGTAATTTAGTAAGGTCATCCGAAAATACGTTGGGAAATTCTGCCACCACTCGTGGTAGTCCATTGCCTTCTTCTTCCTCCTCTGCATCCGCAAGTGTCAAACAACATAACTGACCACTCACTTGATCTATTGTTCTTACCAAAGGAACAACCGCTTCATCTCCTCTGTTCTCTGCAAACACTTCCTTTTTTCCGTCTAGCGCCAACAAGGAAACCTTTCTTCTATAACAATCTATGTTTGTACGAAACATCCCTAACCAATCCATCCCTAAGATCACATCAAATCCCTTTATGTTTAATACATTAAAATAAAAAATGAACACACTCTCCCCAATCCGTATCTCACATTTTCGACAAGTCCCTCCTAGCACTGCATTACTATCCACAGTTGTCGTCACACTTAACGAACTGTCTTTCTCTACCTCAAGACTTAGAGACTTAGCAATCTTCTTAGATATCAATGAATGTGATGCTCCTATGTCCAACATTACCCTTACCCAAGTATTACACAACAAGGCATTACCTCTTTAGTACAGAGGTATCCCCACCAGGCACTTCAGCAGCTTTTCCTTTCTCTCCAGCTTCAGCTGTCGCATCTAGCACAAAGACACGCCCTTGTGCGCTAGTTGTCGAGCCTTCCCCAATGTGCAGGCTTCACGCCACATTGCCTTTAGAGCCTCCGACTCGTTGCCTCACGGGATTCGGTTGCATAATCCCCGAATGTTGTGACCTTGACGCCGTCTGACTTGACATAGCGATCACACCCCCATCGTCGAGTACTACCCCACACTGTCGGGCCATATGCCTAGCTTGGCTGCACCGAAAACACATAAATGCTCCTCCACCCCTCTACACCGAAGCAGCTAGTTGCTCATTCCTTCTCAGTCGGCAGTCGCTCTTCCTAAGTCCCGGCTGATTACAATGGAAACAATTTTCGTAACGACCAACTTTTTCATAAACCCGATTCTTGTTTATAACAAGAAAACCGGTTAGCTCACTTGGTAGAGGCATTGACCTGACAAGGGACGGTATGAGGATAGACCATGGATCAAACCCCACATGTGTGATTTTTGGATCCAATTTAATTTTTGGGTCTTTTTGGCTTTGGAAGTGCCCACTTTACCCCTAGGGTATTTTGATATCCATTTTAATTCTCCTAAACCCCTAGTTGCTGGCCCCACACCCCATTCATTCCCTCTCTCTCGTCACTTCTTCATCTCCCTTCTCCATCTCCTTCTCTTCTTCCTCCACTTCAACTCTCCCTCAAATTTCTTGTGCTTGGCATCTTGGTGAAGCTTGGAAGAGTGGATTTGGACTATCATCATCATCACCATCACCATCCTCATCCTCATTTCATCTCCCAAAGGTGAGGCTTTTAGTTTCCAACTTCTAGAGCTAAATCCATGGTGATGACTTGTGTGGTGGTTGTGTGAGGCTTTGATTTGTGTCATTAGCATATTGAGTTGTGCATTTTAAGATTATGGATCTTCGATTCATGGATTTGGGAATTTTAGGTGTGTTTGTGCTCCACACCTTGATTTTCGTCCATAGGATGTGTCACATGTTTGGGTGCATGTTTTGAACTTGTTTGTGGTCATTTTTCATGTCATTCCATGTTCCAAAGTGGTTAGATTTGAGTAAGTTTGCATAGGATGAAGTTTGGTTGAGTTTCGTGATATTTAAAGAGTGGTTCGGGTGTTAGCTGGGCGAAACATGCCCCATGTTCACAAACATGGGCGTGTTTCGGGCAAAGAGGTAGACCTGTGCCTCGCCTGGACAAAACACGGGCGTGCCCCATCCTGGGCACGGACGTGCTTTTATTCGCCCAAAGTGCCATTTTTGTCTAAAGAAGACAGTGTCGAACACGGCCGGGCCGTGCACATGGGCACGGCTGTGCTCTCCCCAGAACACGCCCGGGGGTGTTTTTTGCCCCGTTTTCGATTGTTCTTCGATCCAGGATTATTTAGGACGCGTGTAGGACCCACTAGAGGCATGTCTTAGGGGTTTAGCATCCGATGTATGTTTGGTTGATCCGTTTCGCCACGGTTTTGAGACATTTTCCTCGTTTGACTTGTGATTTAGGCTCCGACGTGATTCCGACGACCGGTGAGCTCGCAAGTGAGACTTAGAATTGTTCCGAAGACTCAGCTGAGGGGATGTACACCAGCCTTAACCTTTTATGTGGCATGATTGTCCCCTAGTACCTATATCGTTGGCATAAATGGTATCCTTGTTTAATATTGAATAGTCTATATGCATGTTTCCTTTCCGTGGTTTACGGCCCATTGTCTTTATATTTCTCTATTTTCGGCTACGGCCTGGTATTGATATCTCGTTTCATATATGGACTGTCTTTCATTGTTTGCCCGTTTCCATGAGTATGATATATGTTTTGACTGTTGATTGGGCATTAAGGGTGGTGGCCTCTATGCCTTTGCAGTGAGTGGATCTGAAGCCCAGAGAGTGGCTCTGGCCGTTTGGGGAACATACCCACTAGGGTGACCCCGACATCGTAACATCCATAGGACTCTATTGCGCGACAGTTGTCCAGGACGGCTCTACTAGGAGTGTGTCCTACCCGATCGCCATAACCGGGGGAGACTTATGCTTAGTATAATGGGTACCCTTGTCCGTGCGAATGATACACCTGTATGGTTATGTTGTATTTTGATCCGTATTTATACTCGTACTGCATGCTTATTACTCATGAACTTTATTAGCCGTATGATCATTCCTTCATGCTATCTAAATTGCTACCTGTGTGATTAGTGATCCCCTCCTGTTTTACCCGGCCATCTTCGCATCGCGGATTCAGGTGGTTGGTTATATGACTTATGTTTGATTTGGATCATTAATCACACTTAGCCTGTTTTAGTCATTTGTTCCTGTTTTAGTATGCCACTAGTATGTTACTAACCCGTGTATATCCCCCGATTGAACATTTGGCACAGGTGAGCAGATTAAGAGCTAGAAGAATGACCGGCGAGATAGGGCACACCTCTTAGGCATCATTTTTTATCTTTATGCATCATTTTTTGTTGTATGTCCATAGCGCATATTAGAGACACTTGGAACATTAGTACTTTTGAACTGTTGATGACTTAGATCATAGACTTTAATTGTGTTTCCCATGAGGGTTTTTTATCACTATTTTCCCCACATGGGTTTTGGCATGTTACCCCGGTGTGGGTTTGGACTTGATGATTATTTCCCCGTAATGGGTCTAGACATTTCCTTCCGCATGATTAATTGTTTGCTCTTATGATTTTGATGCATGATTAGTTTTTTCCTGTAGTTGGGTTTGACTTTCTAGGCTTGCGTGGCACGTGGGTCACCCCACGGGTCACGTGCCGGTCCTACCCGAGAAAGGGTGTGATAGTTGTGGTATCAGAGCCTAGGTTCCAATCTGAGTGGGATTCTGTTGTAATTGTTTGGGACTTAGGCGTTGCATGATCGGTGAACTCTTTGTTAGTGTACCATAATTTGGATTTTCACATGATGCACATTATGGTTCATAGAACAGAGGTCCGTCTCCCGACATCCGCTAGGTACGTTCTCGTTTCATTTTCGTTAGTAGTTGGTTTAGTTGACTTGGGCACTTTTGGACATTGTTTTTCCATAGAACGAGATGGTGGCCACTAGACGAACCGGCGAGCATTCGGTAGCTTCCTCCAACCACCATTTGCCGCCATTAGTGCGGGGAGGATGAGGTGGAGAGTACGATGAGACGAGCACGCGCCATATCGATCCACCGCCTCAGGATGGACATGTGGGAGTGGTCATACTTGGACCTGAGGAGCACCCTGAGTTCCAGCAGTTTCAGACTATGACTCCTCAGGAGCGGGAGCAGTCAAGGACTTTTAAGAGGTTCATGGTCGCTCATGGACCACCCCAAGTAGAAGTAGTTCACCAGGAGCAAGTTGTCGAGCCTGAGGAGGAGCATGTGGAGCGAGCCCCAGCACTGATGTAGGCCGCTAGAGCCGCAGCCCGAGCACCTCAGCCTGAAGAGGTGCAGGGTAAGATGTTCGAGAGATTTTTGTGTACCGGTCCTCCGAAGTTTCAGGGATCGGGAGACCCCATTGAAGCAGGTAACTGGCTCATGGAGGTTGAGAAAGTTCTGAAGGGGATTGCTTGCCTTCGAGAGTTTTGGGTGTCAAATGCATCATTCCAGCTGAAGGATGATGCAGAGTTCTGGTGGAAAAGTATTGAGCGGATGTTCGAGGGGCGTGAGCATGAGCTGACATCGGAGGTCTTTGTGCGTGATTTCCATGGGAAGTACTTCACGGCCTACATGAAGGCGGAGAAGAAGGCGGAGCTCCTATCTTTGAGAAAAGGAGACATGAAGATTCTGGTATATGATGCTAAGTTTTCAGAGCTGTCACGGTTTTCCCCGGAGTTGGTGGCAACCGAGGAGGACAAGATGTTCTTGTTCCTCAAAGGAATGGATCTTGATCTACAAGTCCATGTTCGAGGCCTCCGATGTTTCTCACTTTCTGAAATGCTGGAGAGAGCCGCCAACATTGAGAGGGGACTAATGATCCAGAGAGAGGCCGGCCCGAAGAGGCCTAGGGAGACTCCAGCTGTGAGTCAGGGGGGCAGTTCTGGGAGCACTTTCAAGAAAAACAAGCCCAAGCAGACTCCCACCTTCAGTCAGACAGGGTGAGGTCAGAGTCGTCCATCAATGTGCACGAGATGTGGATGGAGACGCTCCCGAGGCTACCGTTGTGACGGGACACCATTGACATGTCGCACACATGGCAAGGACGGGCACATTGCTTTTATGTGTCGGTCTAGAGGCACTCAGAGTGCAAGGCAGCAGACTCAGTCTGTCCAGTTCAGTTCTCAGGGATAGGGCAGATGACAGCACACTCAGAGATTGTAGACCACTTCAGAGGCCACAGTTCAGAGGCTCTAACCTGCACCCGCACAGACAGACAGGAAGGGAAAGGGAGCAGCATCTGGATCCTAGAGACCCTTGATCTCAGGGCGGGTGTATGCACTCACTCGAGAGGAGGTCGAGGCATCCCCCACCGTCGTGCAAGGTTATCTTCCTGTTGCTTCAGTATCTGCACGTGTTTTGTTTAATTTTGGTGCTACTCATTCCTTTGCTTCCCCTGCATTTTTGAGAGCTTTTTCTGTTCCTGTTTGGCCATTGGATGTGAACCTGTTAGTGTCCACGGCTGTTGGTTCTGCGGTCAAGTTGAGTCAGATTTGTTGTGGTTGTGATGTGGAGATTTGTGGGAAGAGGATGCCAGTTGACTTGATTGCCTTGGACTTGCATGGCTTTGATGTGATTCTAAGGATGGATTGGTTAGCCAACCATCATGCTAGGTTGGACTGCCGTGGGAAGAGGGTGTACTTCTCACAACCGGGAGAGCCCGGGTTTGTTTTTGAGGGCGAGAGACAGTTAAGGCCCGCATGTTTGATTTCCGCCTTGCAAGCTTCTAAGATGTTGAGGAAGGGTTGTGAAGGCTACATAGCCTACGTGGTTGAGACCGCAAGTGATGAGACAAGGTTAGAAGACATCCCCGTGGTGAACGAGTTTGCCGATGTTTTTCCCGAGAACCTCCCAGGACTCCCACCTGACCGAGAGGTGGAGTTCGTGATCGACTTGATGCCGGATACGAGGCCCATCTCCAAGGCCCCATACCGGATGGCACCGTTGGAGTTGAGGGAGTTGCACGCGCAACTTCAAGAGTTGTTGGAGAAAGGCTTCATCCGTCCTAGTGTGTCACCTTGGGGTGCACCAGTGTTGTTCGTCAAGAAGAAGGATGGTAGTATGCGGTTGTGCATCGACTACCGTGAGATTAACAAAGTGACGGTGAAGAACAAGTATCCGTTGCCACGGATCGACGATTTGTTTGACCAGCTTCAGGGAGCCCAGGTCTTCTCCAAGATTGACTTGAGATCTGGGTACCATCAGTTGAGGGTCAAGGAGGGAGAAATCCCCAAGACGGCTTTCCAGACCCGCTACGGGCATTACGAGTTCCTAGTTATGCCTTTTGGGCTAACTAATGCCCCGGCGACGTTCATGGACATGATGCATAGGGTCTTCAAGCCCTATCTAGACCGATTCATCGTGGTGTTCATTGACGATGTTTTGGTCTATTCTAAGAGTGAAGCTGAGCATGCCGAGCATTTAAGGATGACACTTCAAACTTTGAAAGAGCAGCGGTTGTTTGCCAAATTCAAGAAGTGTGAATTTTGGCTTGATCATGTGGCATTCCTCGGTCATGTGATTAGCAAGGATAGAGTGTCGGTTGATCGGAAAAAAGTTGAGACGATAGAGAATTGGCCACATCCTACCAATGTTTCCAAGGTCCGCAGTTTCTTGGGCATGGCCGGTTACTACCGACGGTTTGTGGAAGGATTTTCCACCATTGCCTTACCACTCACCGGACTCACGAGGAAGGCTGCCAAGTTTGTTTGGTCCGATACTTGTGAGAGGAGCTTTGTTGAGATGAAGAGGAGATTGACTTCTGCGCTGATTCTTGCCTTGCCCACGGAGGGAGGCAACTTTGTGATCTACAGTGATGTCTCATTGCAGGGGTTGGGATGTGTGCTCATGCAGCATGGGCGGGTGATCGCCTATGCCTCTCGCCAGTTGAAGCCTCACGAGAGGAACTATCCCACCCACGATCTTGAGCTTGCGGCAGTGATTTTTGCATTGAAGTTGTGGAGGCACTACCTCTATGGTGAGTCGTATGAGGTGTTCACGGATCACAAAAGCTTAAAGTACATCTTCATTAAAAAAGAGTTGAACCTGAGATAGCGGAGATGGATTGAGCTTTTGAAGGATTATGACTTGACTATTCAGTACTACCCTGGCAAGGCCAACGTGGTAGCTGACGCCGTGGGCATTGGAGCGTTTGGCTCGATTGTACATGAGGGAGATCATCCGATTGCATGGTACCCCCGTGGGCATTGTTTCCGATCGTGAGCCACGTTTTGTCTCGAGATTTTGGGGTGCTCTCCACAAAGCTTTTGGGACCTGGTTGAGTTTCAGCACAATATACCATCCGCAGACCGATGGTTAGTCCGAGCGCACGATTCAGACATTAGAGGACATGTTGCGTGCTTGTGCACTTGAGTGGAAGGGGAACTGGGATGACAAGTTGCCTCTGATGGAGTTCTCGTACAACAACAACCATCATTCTAGCATTGATATGGCTCCGTACGAGGCATTATACGGTAGGAGATGTAGATCCCCTAGTTGTTGGTACGAGGTGGGTGAGCGGCAGTTGCTTGGACCGGACTTGGTTGATGATGCCACTCAGAATATTGCACTGATTAGAGAGAAGTTGTTGATGGCACAAAGTCGCCAAAAGATCTATGCCG
>JAOWBR010166965.1:0-20833 GCA_028571145.1 Dionaea muscipula
AATGAAGAGGAAGATGTTGATTGTGACGAACCATCTTTTTGGATGGTTCTTGGATTGGGTCTGTTTCGATTTGGTGGTTTTGGTTTGACTATCGAGGATGAAAATCCTTTAAGGGGGGAAGGATGTGATAACCCGTCCGGTTTCATCCCGATATGGCTCCGGTTCGGTTTGATTCCGGTTTAGATTAAATTTAAGTTGATCGGGTTATTTTCAATAACTCGGTTGGCTTTTATTTAATTTGGGTTCATTTTCTTTCAAGACTTCTTCCTAGTCAGCTGGCTAGGGGAAGCGGAGAAAGGAGTTAAGGGAGTTTAGGTTGAGTGGTCGCGGGTTCTAAATCAGGCGACTACGTTTTGGTCTTTCCTATCTTCTTTTAATTTTTAAGGGCGTGAAATCCCCGTTTTACCCCTCATTGATTAGGAGATTGATTAGGCAATTGATTTTCCTGAACTCTCGTAACTCCTCTTTCTCTTTCCACTTTCAGTTTCTCTCTTCCTCTCTCCTTCCACACGCCATCTTCATTTTCTTCATCTCCCTTTGATTTTTTGGCAGTCACAGAGGAAGAAGGAGGAGGGCATCGGCTTGGCTTGACACGCGGCGGTGATTTCGTGGCATTCTCTTCTCGCGAGTTAAGGTAAGCATTGTGATTTCTTTTTTCTCCCTTATGGAGTTTCGGCCATAGAGGGTTTGGGAGAGGGTTTTGATGTTTTTTCATGTCGTGTGATGGTGTTGGACATCATTGGCGGTGTAGAGCGCGACGGGTTCGAGCCCTTGTCTTGATTCGAGAGTTTTCATCGATTTAGGTATTTTCGATTCCGATTTTCCTTTTCTTTCGCATTGTGGCTGTAGGTGGGGGATTAACCCCCATCGGTAGTTGTTTTGATGCTTGTGATTGCTGTTAGATTGGTGGTGTTATATCCAGCACTTTTATATCCATTTTAATGTCAATTTATGCTTATTTATGTCATTTATATCATTTTGGAGATTTTAAGTTTTTCGGTGAATAGTGTTTTCGTGAATAGTACCTTTGGGTTTTACGTAGCCATTTTTGCTACTTTTTGCATCGCATATCGTACGATCATTTTGAACATACCGGCATGACCGGGATGATGAGACAAGACCAACGAGTGCCATTTTGACATGATTGGGTTTCCCGGATTTTTCGGGATTTAACGGGTCGTGATTTGACGGTTTTTTGATATTTTGATTTTGGGTTCATTAGGACCGTGATTTAATTTCATGATTTATGGTGGTGAGTTTGAGGCATTTAGGATTAGTGTGCACACGTGATTCGCGGATTGGTTGATAGCCATTTATGTTGACTTTTCAACCATGTAATTAAGGAGGAGGGGGAAGAGTGTTGTAGTTGGTTTATATGTTGTCTTTTGGCGGTTGGTTGGAGGGTTTTGGAGTCCCTTTTTCTGCTCCTTGGTCGAGACATAGAGGAAGAAGAAGAGCAAAGGAAATACAAAGGAAAGGAGAAGAGAAGGAGAAGGAAGAGAAGAAGAAGAAGAAGGAGATTGTGAGAGATTTCCATTCCTCCTTAAGGATTGAGCTTAGAGATGGCTTGGACTAGCTAGGAAATTCACCTTGGCATCCATTGGAAGCTTGGAAGAACATCCATTAGCTTGTTTTAAGGTAATGAGTTGGTTAGTTAATGGTTTTCATTGGTTTTATGGCTTGGATGGATTTTTCAAAGGGTCACTTTGTGTTTGGCTCATGTTTGGTGATGGTTATGGGTTTGATATGCTTTGATTTATGGTTTAACACTTGTGTGAGGTGTTAGTGTTGATTTTTTTATTAGTTTGCATGTGGTTTATGGTTTATGCTTTGGTTTAACGATTTTAGTGTGTTTTAGATTCTTGAAGTGGTGATTTTGTGTTTGGCATGATGGAGATAGTTCCCGTGGGTTTGAGTGGATTTGAGGCATGTTTTGTAATGTGCTGGTTGTGTTTGGTTTGAGTTTTGATGTGTTTTGTTGAGGATTCGTGCACTTGGAGTTTCTGATTTTTCATCAGATTATAGGGGCGGATATCCGAGTGGAGCAGCCGGATATCCGGTTCCCTGGCTTGGAGCTACTGGACTTTTTGTGCACGATTTTACGGATATCCGGCTACCTTAGCCGGATATTCGACCCTAGGGGATGATGATAGTTTGGCTTCGTTTTCCTTTGGTGATTGCTTGGGATTGTTTTAGAGATGATTTTAGACATGCTTGGGAGGATCATTAGGTTCCATTTTGAGTTATGTTGAGTTCGTTGGCTTGGTGTATTGGTTTGTTGGCTTGGTGTATTGGGAATGTATGTATGGAGGATTGTTAGGGCACCCTGGGTTGATGTGAGTGAGCACTTTCATGATGGCCTATGTTTTAATACCTCCACTATCGCCATGGTCCACAGAATTATTTTAGAGATATTATGGATTCAAATGATGCATGATTTGAGCAGGCATGAACTCGCATGTTTTATTCATTTACCTTATGCCGTATTTCATCTCACCAGCTATCGCTAGCTGACGGATTTTACCCCTACATGTTTTGGCAGGTTTGATCATGATTTGTAGACGGATGCGGCGGGAAGCGGTATGGCTTCATAGGATTTATATTCCATGTTTATCCGCTGCATGTTTATGACGTTTTGATACTCTAATTTGATGATTGGACATGATGGTTATTTTGGGATTATGTTTTCCCGTTGTGAGACTTATGGATCGAGTTTATGTATTGCATGTATGATCGCTTTCAGGCTTGATGAGTGATGTTTATCTTTATCTTGACATTGATCTAATTTGGTATCTTCGTTTCCCACGCATGATGATTCGGTTGTTTTTATCTCGGTATTGTTTTATTCTAGTATCTTGCATGACTTCACTTTGGCTTCAATGACCCGTGGCTCACCCCACGGGTTATCGCCGGTAGCACCCGGTTTCGGGGGGTTACACTAAATCTAACGGAAAGATAAACTTTCCACAAAAAGACGTGGTGAATATGGATGAAATTTGCCATAGGAAAGATTCATAAACAACAGGGATCCTAACACCCAACTAAACGTGCATACCGGTATGGCTTCGCGAACATGCAACGTCAAGAGGGACCGTCCTAGTCCTTCCGTCGCGCATGGAAGAACGTAAAGACGTTGTGACACCGGAAGGTGACCTTGGTTTCTCATAAGAGAAACACTCCAAGAACTTGAACCAAATCCGTATCACGAGTCCATAAAACGAAACGCCAAAGGCTATATGCCTGAAAAGTCCACCATGGCCCTATGGTCGGAAATACCAAGACATCAAAAGTCTAAATCAAATCAATATAAAGTACACTACGGCATAAGTCGACCGTATGTACAAAATGGATGAAAAATGAGTAAAAATGAATAGCATCATATACCATCATCCATATATCAACTCACCTGAGCGACAATGATCAAACAACCACCAACAAGTCCTCAACCGAGCACAAGATGCTCAACAGGGTCACGATCAGTCCCGGATAAACAATCATGGAGAAAAGATCACAAAATCCTATCACCGGTCAACACAAACAATCAACACCCTAAACAGCCTTAATCATCTCAATCTAAGCCTCAAAGACCCTCAAAGACAGGTCTAGGGTCGATCCTCGACCCTCTCAAAATGAATCCAGAAGAATCAGAAACCACAAAAGAAACCTCTCAAGTCACAGGATAACCAGTCGACCGGTTCTCCAAAGCTTTGCAGAATCCGGTCGGCTGGATATGCAAAACCAGAGAGGGTGCAGAAAAGTCGGTCGGCTGGAAATCCTGCTTCTGCATAAAATGCAAAAACTATCCCAAGCACAAAATTTAACCAAAAATCATTCCACACTTGATCCAAAGCTCCAAACAAGTCTCAAAACATGAAATCAAGCATTCTAAACCTTCCTAGATCACCAACAACAAGCTAAACTCAAAATCATCTTTAAGAAAATCAAACCAAGCTTGGAACTTAAACAAACCAAAAGTGGATCATGAATCACATGCAAACTCAACCAATACTCCCCTCCAAAGTCTCATACAAGTCACAAAAGACATGTCAAAACATGGCTAAGCTTCCATTACCTTCTAACACATGCAAAACACTAAATCACCTTCACAAAAATCACTCCAAGCTAGGAAATGATGGAGAAAACAACCTTTAACATGAATCTTACCTCAAAAATCAAAAAGTGGATGAAATCAAGGTTCCCAAATGCTGCCAAGATGATCCCCAAGCTACTCCAAGCTAGAACAAAAGGTGAACTCAAAGAAAAGTGGATGAAATCACCAAAAACCCATGGATCTCCTTAAGCTTCTTCTTTCTCCTTCCCTTCTCTTCTTTTCCCTTGAACCCCACGTGCAAGGGAAGCTAAAATGGCTGAAGTTCTGCCTAAAATGAAGCCCAACACCTCAATAATCCACAATCACACACAATCTCCATCATTAATGCATGGTTGAAAAGTCCACAAAATCGGTTGGGCTACTAACTCATCTAACAACCTTAAACACCTCATCACGCATAAACACTAATTCTAAATGCCTCAAATTCATCACAAAAAGTCATGAAATTAAATCACGGTCACAATGAATCCAAATTCGAAACCGTAAAAACCATCCTACCACAAACTAACCAATCCAGACAAATCCGTGGAGTCGACATACGTCAATATGGTACTTGACATTCAAGTCTCATCATCCCAGTCGTGCCAGTATCAAAATATCGGTCATACGGAATGCGATAAAAAAAGTAGCCGATTGGTCATATAAAACACAAGAACACTATTCTCAAAAACATAATTCACCGAAATACGGTAAATCTCTAAAATGAAATAATAATCATAAATAAGCATAAAATAATTTGAAAATGCATATAAAACACGGGGTATAACATAATCTAGAAGTTCTCGGATGAGCAGCAATGGGCAAACCAATCCTAGACACCATAGTAACACTAGCAACATTCATACAACTACCTCTATCAACGATCACACTACAAACGTCCCCTTGAATATAACAATGGGTGTAGAAAATGTTCTCTCGCTGCTCCACATCATCCTCCCTAACCTGAACACTTAAAACCTTCCTACCCACCAACAAAGGAACCAAAATGTCATCATATAGTCCCCAAAGTCAGAACGATCCTCTAATGGAGGCATGAAATCACTCCCTTCCTCCTCATCAGTAACCACGTCCCCACTATCAAGGACCATCATCAACCTCTTATTCGGACACTCCCTAGCAAGATGCCCACGTCTTTGACACCGATAGCAAATAATATCATGGTTCCTAGGGGAAACCACTTCAGTCTTACCACGATCCTCATTGGGCTTGGGTGAAAATTTTGGTTTAGAAGGAATTACCACTGGTGCCTTCTCCTCCTTTTTAGGCACATTGGACTTCCATGAGTTAGATTGATAACTAGAAGACCTCATACTACCCCTCCTCTTTAATTGTTGCTCAACTTTTACAGCCTTCTCTACCATCTCCTCTAGCTCCACATAATGTTGTAACTTCACAACATTTGTGATTTCCCGATTTAAACCATTGAGGAATCGAGCCATGGTGGCCTCTCGATCCTCTTCCGTATCGGCACGAATCATCAAAATTTTCGTCTCTTTAAAATATTCCTCCACACTACTAGTACCCTGGGTAAGTCTCTACAGCTTCTGATATAAACCCCTATAGTAGTGACTAGGGACGAATCTCTTCCCCATAATAGCTTTCATCTCTACCCAGGTCCTAACAGGCAACTCCCTAGCTCTCCTCCAACTAGTACATAGCTGGTCCCACCAAACAATGGCGTAGTTGGTAAACTCCAAAACGGCAAGTTTCACTTTTTGTGCCTTTGTGTACTGACGACAATAATAAACCAACTCTACTTTCTTCTCCCACTCGAAATATAGTTCAGGATCAGACTTTCCTTGAAAAGACGGGATTTTCATCTTAATTCCACTCAACGGGTCCTGCTCTCGAGGCCTATTCCTCCTTACACGTCCACTCCTATGACTACCCTAAGAGCCCCTATGTCCATGACTCCCATAGTAATCATCATGCCCCACTCCCATATTATTATATCCCTATGGTTGTGCAACACTTCCCACTTGTATCTTGTCTAACCTCTTAATCATATTCTGCATCCTTCTCTCCATCCTTTCCTTGAAAGCCCCCATAACATTCGCACAATTCCCATTCACCCCATTCACACCATTCAAACCATTTTGTTCCTCAGCCATAGCAGAAATTAAAGTGACACAAACAGAAAGTAAAGAGAAGTGTTTAATGTGTTTGTCACTCTATTTAGACTTTTTCCCTTAAATAGTCTCACACACTATGGCCTCTTTCCACTCTTATCTCACTTTTCAAGTTCCAAGAGAGGTAAAGATCAACAGGCAGATCACCAAAGAAGATCACACGACAAATCAAGCGAACAAAACAATGAAACGCGACTAGGACAACATAAAAGGATGACACATAGAAATGGAAAACAATTGCAAGGACGCAAGAATTTTTTGTGAATTTTTTTAAATTTTGAATCAGACAAAACAAATTAGAGTTGTGCCGAAATAAATTGGCGACTTTTTTTTTTTGCAACAATCTCGATCACTTTTTTTCTGAAATTACGATCTTTAAATTTTTTTATTGCAATTTGATCGCCTCTTTTTTTTTTTTTTTTTTTGCTTTGTTTTGATCGAATCTCTTCTTTTTTTTTTTTTGGCACACAAACAAATCCCTAATTGCAAGATTTTAAGATTCAAAGAATGATTTTTTTTTACGCTAACGATGACTATCGAAGACGACTATAAAGAAGATAACGACACGAAACGAAGATGATGACGACAATGGAAAAATCAAAGATGCCACAATGAATCAAGCAACAATGAAAAAGGCGATGACTCGAATTGAAACGAAATGGGAAAGATAGACGATCCTGAATAAAGTTAGTCTCTGATACCAACTGGCACGCGAACCCAGCCGACCTATGACGGGACCCGTTCGGAATGATAAACCAGATTATTTCTTCAATTAACTCGAATGGATCCTTGACCCGACGAACCTATCTCGATTGAACTTGCGGTAACTTGTCTGAAACCTAATCAAATCAAGAGGACGCGAACCCAGAGGAATTAAATGGCGCCACACTCAGATGCGGAAGGCCGAATGATAAGCCGGTGATCGATTCGAATTCCACCAAAACGATCAATTATCCCTAAAGGAACTAGGAAAAGAGATTCACCCTCAATTGGATTGATGACAAAGTTGTTGATTCTTAAAATAGGGTTTTACAAGGCTTAAATAGCCGTCCAAATCAAGGAAATAAGAAAGGGAAATAAATCCACACGAAAATAATTCGTGTTTGCTTACAAAAGGACACGACACGGGCGTGCCTGAGGAAGACACGACCGTGTTCGATATAAAACACGTCGACTGAGGGATGCGAAGCAGGGGCGTGCTTGAAAAACACTACGAACCTGCTTGAGCTGTGTTCCACTATGTCCCGTTTAATGTAATGCAGCCAATTAAAGCACGACCATGCTCTGTAGCACGACCACTTAGTCAGGTTGTGCTTCTTCCAGCTAAAGCCTTCGTGCGCGCGTTTTCCTACGCTTTGTTCCGCACTAGTCCGTCGCCTTCCGTGGTGACTTTACTAACATCAAACACATGTCCAGGATTGTCACCAGCCGTCCAACGATGAGCTAGTATACGATAAACCAACCCGAGTTAGGGGTCTTGTATAGCCTTGGCCCGAGGTCTAGTCACTGGACTAGTGGGAACTGGTAAGGGTCTGTCATCATCCGAGGTTGAGCCGGCCGAAATCATATAACCTCCGGTGATATTCTATGAAGTGTACTGCCAGATCCTTCCCTGTGCCTTTTGCCCTTATTAGTCGGTGGTCGAGGAGTTAATCTCGACCCCGACAAAACATTCTCAGAGTGAGAAGAGCCAGAAACCCCTGTGCCTGTCCTTATGTTCACCATACTGTCTATAGAATGCATCATCACATAAATATGCATAATAAATACTAGTTGATTGTCACCAAATCCGTCGTTAGAGATGAGGTCCCGAATCAAAGATAGAAGAGTGTTTTACCCCAAGCTTGAACTACAACTAAGTAGCAATTGGCAAGTATGGGGTGTCGAACCACAGAAACATGTTATGTGAAAATAGCAACTAAACTTGAAATGAAGTTTAATAAAGAAAAGGTTTGGGGGTGTTTGTGAGATGTCGGAAAAACAATTAACAAAGGGGCAGTAAAATAGAAGAGAGAGAGAGGGGGAGAGAGAGGATAGATATAGCTATTGTGGAATCCTGCTCACAAAGACCGATGTCGATTTTACCGACTTGGGTTTAATTAAGACTGGAGAGGCTTGTCAATCACTAATTACAGAACACGGTGAGAGGGGAGGGTTGAGGCTCGTGGTTGGGTTTTAGAGGTGACAGCTTGGTCCATAAATCGTCCTCAATTGTCACAAAGGTTTTCCAAAAGAATCGGTCACCTATGGGAATTTAATTTGGTAAGCAATCACGTGTTTGTCAGACACAGCTTAACCGATCAAGTTTCACGCCAGACAAACCCAAATCACTGCTTTCAAATGCAATATTCTAGGTTAAAACTAGCGATCATGCAAGCATCTAGATGAAACTCATCATTAGTTATCATTTGATTATACCTAACCTTAACAACATTTGGTTGAAGGCGCACAAGCAAATTCTCTGATCTGGGCTCTATCAAGCTCTCAGACAAGGCATTAAAGATTGAATGCGAAAATGATCAACTACTAAGAACTTAGATGAATTACAGTGAATTCAGCGATCCAACAAATAAGAATAGAAAGAGATTAGAGAGAATTCTCGACCATATATCTTCGATCGATGGAATTGATCACCATTCAACCTCAATACACTCAAGAGATCTCTCACAGGAGGACAACTTGATCCACATGAACTCCATCCTCTTTTCTATCTTCCCTCTTACTAATGGGCAATTCTAGATCTGATTTTCTAGACTTTCGATGATGAAATGAAATCCAGTTTGATGAAATGATGAATGAGGAGATGAAGAGGTTTATGGTTTAATGAATGGGAGAATGATGGTGTTCGAAGATGAATTATAATACAGAGATCAATTCAGAAGTTTAAAACACTCGATCAAATTCTTACTACTGGAAGAACGATTACAGCTCAAGGTTCGGAAATGAAGAGCTCACAATAGCTATAGGTCTGCAAATGCAAAGATGTGCAGAGACCCCGTTTACAATTAACTCAATTCCTATTTATAGACGAATTCTATAATACATGTGTCCTTGTGAGCTAGTAGAAGCTTGTTGAGCGATCCTCCAATCAGATGCTTGCATGAAATCAGCGGCCCAGATCAACTTAGATGCAACTGTCAAATATTCTTTTTGCTAGATTGGGTTGAATGACTTGTTACCCAAGCTCTTCTGGATTCTTCGTTTGAAGATCGTTGCTCAGTGAGTTGGAAACTTGTGGTGATCGGGTAATGTATGGAGTTCGAAATTCCCGAATTCCTTTGAGTTCGGTGTTCCGGGGCCTTGAGTCAGTGAAAGCATGGCAAAACGGGATCGATATCCTGACTTTGATAGGTTATGTCATGGAGTCTACCTTGCTCATTGTCCGTATAGTCGTACCCTCAGCCTGGTATTTGAAGTATAGAAGAATTCCTCCTAGTCCGTGGTGGCATACCCAGAAGTTCTTCCTGGACATTAGGATGTTGGTAATACCGTCTTCGGCCAAATCCTTGCCGAACTCGCTTAAGACCTGAAATCATCACTTTTTCTACCAAGTGCTCACCAAGATGGGTTGAGTCAAATAGGAATCAAACATGCTCTTATAATGTTGAGAGGAGGATTAGATAAAGAGAATTAAGCACAGAATTAGCGCATACAAATACACTAATCAGTAGTCCATAGTCAAGACAATAAATACATACCGTGGATGCCGGGACGATGCCTCAATTAAAACTCTAGGACAAAACTCAAACATAGGGCAACCTGTAAGACCAACCTGTAACTAATAAACCTTTCCTCTGATACCACAAACTTAACACTCCAACCCGTGACGCGAATCTGGTTAGCTCGTTGATGAAAGGGAATGGTCCAGCACAGGTTCCTTTTGGTCCGTGTTCGAGAAATCATGCTTGAGTTGTTGACACGTTGATGTTCGAGTTGGCTCAGAGTGGTTGGCTCCATCGTGGACATGTTTTGGTGGTGTTCGGCCTTCCCCAGAGCTTGTTTAATGTGCATAAAGCAACCCTAGATATCCGTGGATGTTTACGCAGAAAACGAAGCAAAAATGGAGCTAAAAACGGATAACAAGGTCGTGCTGTGTCGATGAACACGCCTGTGCTCGACCGTGATATGCAGGCGTGTAGCTTGGCCATGCCAAGAGGCCGTGCTTTGAAGCATGGCTTTGCTAAAGTGATTTTCCTCCCGTTCGCAAGACCAGTGGTGGACATGGCCCACTCTGCAAATCCGTGCTACCAGGCACGATATTGTACCTGGAAAATCTCGGGGGTGGTCTACGCCCAAAACCTTCCAAGGATAAAAACCAAAGTCCTAGTCCGATTGGGATGGATTTGGCTCCGACCAACTGAGAGGACCCGATCAGCTTAGGGGAGGAGTGAAAGGTAATCCGGAGGTGATTCTGATCCGCTCCATAGAGAACCTGAGAGGGATGATCAAATAAGTCAGAGGGTACCCCAAGGTGTGACCCCGGGCAGACTGCTCCGATGCGTAAATCAGCACGTTCCTAAAATGACTGGTAGCTCCTGCGTGCGAGGAGAACCGGGAGAAGCAGGAAAGAGAGGGAGAGAGATCAGTCAGGGGAGGATGGTTAAGGAGAATCGAGATTGTCAAAAGGGCGAGTATCTCCACGCGGGAGTTCGGCCGATGGAAGATAAGCCCGAGCGGGGCAAGGCCGGGCCGAGCGAGGCCGAGTAGGGAAATGATCATCCAGTGCGGCTGGTAGAGACCGAGAAGGGTCGGCTAAACAAGCCGCTACAGCCGTAACGTAGGCCCTACCGCTGTAGCCGAGTAGGGCGCTACGGTCGTAGTAGGTCTCTACGGCCGTAGCTGGGCAGAAATGCTGGGCAGGATGTCCTCGGGCAAGATTGTCGGACAGGCAGTATCGGGCAGGGTGTCCGGGCAGGGCTCCAGGCACGGCGTCTGGGCAATAGAGAGAGGAGAGGGAATTCATTCTAAGAAAGAAGGTGGCAGGGGTATTTATAGACAAGGCACTACGACCGTAGGGGATTCCTTACGGCCGTAGCCGGGCAGTGCGCTACGGTCATAGGGGGAGCCCTACGGTCGTAGCCGAGCTGGGTTCTACGGGCAAAGCAGGGTCATTGTGACCGTGATCGGGCAAGGTCACTACGGCCATAGCGGGGTCCTACGGCCGTAGTCCTGGCAGAATTGCCGGGTAGAAGGCACTCGATAGGGTAGACCGAACAGGATTGTCGGGCAAGGTTGATCGGGCAGAGCTGACCGGGCAGGGTTGATCGGGTAGGGTCGTTAGGCAGGGTTGCCGGGCAGGGTCGACCAAGCAGAATGACAGAAACTTCGAGAGGCCTGTTTGAGCAATCCGGAGCTCCAATCGATGAATAGTCAACGGCTACGTGCTCGTGGCGAGATGCAGAATCATTCAGGATGAGGTCGATCGAGGTTGACCGGATTTAACCATGGGCACGGGTCTAGTCGGATCAGGCCGGACAGTCCAAGCTCGGACCCTTTGTCCATATGTTCCTAGGGGATATTTCCCCGACATCACACGGCAATGCCCATGTCCACATGCCTGACGCAACGTTTGTCTTTAATTTTATTAGTTTCCTAATTTTGACCCCTTCTCTAAACGGGGATTGTAAAACCCTATTTCCACAACAATGATGAATATTGATTATTAAGAGATTGATTCTCCTTTTTGGTTCCTTTGGGACTGGATCAATCCGAGGATTTCGAGCGATCACCTGACTTATCATTCAAGCACTCGCACTCGTTCGTGATTTCTATAATTCCAAGGTTCGTATCTTCGTGGTTGTCGTTGGGTCAAGGCTTTTACCAAGGTTCGCGTTACAATTAGAGTTGTCGGGTCACGGATCCATCAAGCTTGAGTCGAAGGGATTCTTGGCATAGTTGATTCCGGTTCGGGTTCCTTCACGGCTTGTTGTGGTTCGGCAGGATCGTATCATTTGGTATCAAAGCCAACTTCGCTATCAAGCCTTTATCTTTCTACCATTCATTCTCATTTTCTTCGTTGTTTCGTGTTCTTGATTTCTTCGATTCTTTGTTTTTCCTTTGTGTTCTCGTGTTTGTTTTGTCATTGCCATCTATGAGAATCGTTTCATCCGTGTCAAAAATAAAAATAAAAATATGACCTTTAAATTAGGTTTTCAAAAAGATCTGATCTTGAACCCTATCGTCAATCGTATAAAAAAAAGAAGTCTTTTTGTTATTCATGAGTCTGCCTTCGAGTCATCACAAAAATTAAAAAAAAAAATCTTCTTATTTTGTTTCCTGCATTAGGGTTATCGTATTGCCATATCCAAAAAAAAAAAAAAATCCTTTGTGATATACCCATAAAAAAATACATTGCGCACGTAGTTGATACCGAGACGCGTGGACCCCACCATCGCCATGCGGGCATGTGACGTGGACCGATTTAAGGAAGAATACTTTATGGGTACGAGAATGACGCGTCAGAGCTCAGGTGGCTTACGCGGTAGGGACTACGTGACGTTGGAGAAGGCCATCGCCGGCCAACCGGCCAGCAACCCATGACTGGTCACCGATCGGCCAGGGCTCCCGATATCGATCACGGGCGACCGGGTTGCTTCGTTGTGAACTCCACGATGGAGTTTTCATGATCATGCATCGTCAGGCAAGGAATGCACTCCATGATTGTCGGAACCAGCTGGCCACGCCCGATTGCTAAGGATTTGCCATAGTCGATGGAGGGCTTAAGACCGGTCACCATGACCGGTCTTATGCTTCTCCTTGAGCTTGGTCGCGGCAGCTGGGAAGATCTACACCAAGACCGGTCACGAAGACCGATCTTATGCTTCCACCCGAGGCTGTTCGCAGCAAATGATGAACTCCTCATCAAGACCGGTCATGGTGATCGGTCTTGGGCTTCTTGCCATGGCCCGTCATCTTGATCGACGAGCTCAGTTAGGGTTGCCGGTGAGATCCTTCAAGACCGGCCATACATCTCCCACCAACGGTGGCCATGCAAGGCTGGACCAGTCAATATGACCGGTCTAGGGCCTCAAGACTGGTCCTAGTGACTGGTATTAAGTTGTCAGGTGTAGTCGAACGCGTGGTCGAACACGACGCAGGCATGCGAGGCTAGACCAGTCAAAGTAACCGGTCTAAGGCCTAAAGACCGGTCGTTATGATCGGTCTTGCATGGTCATGTGCGGCGACATTCCTAGGCTGGTTTAAGTGACCGGTCTAGGGCCCCAGGACCGATCCTAGTGACCGGTCCTGGATCTTCTGCCCGGTCCTCGCGGCCGGGCAACTCTCGTCGGAGCGTCTGTGGGTCGTTTACGTCGAATACGTCGTCGATTGACTCTGGGTATCCGCGCAATGTCCGAGGCTCTCAGAGGGGCACAATCCTCAAGAGTTCGCTACCCGTAGAAATCTATCCATATGGATCGTTCGAGGAAAAGATCATCGCATGAGGATGGGCCGAATGATAATTTGGCACAAAACCCTTAAAACCGGCCGAGCCCAAGGGCATTTTGGGGAAGTTCTAGAATATTCCTTAACGAATGTCAGGGACGAAATAGTCATTTCACAAGTACCATTCCTGAACTCCATAAATAAGGCCCTTGGATCTATTATTCAGATACGATCTCTGATAACTGAAAACTCTCTTGCTCGTGAGTTCAGATTCCATCACCAGGAATAAGTTTGGCTTGAGCGTCGGAGGGGTCTTCCTGAGGTACAAACCTTGGGGCCCTCTAATTTAGAGTTGCTATGTGTGCAGTAGGTGTACAGGTGTCTACCATGTGGCAGTTAGCAGTCTTCCACGTCAGTAGTAGTAGGAAGCAGTGTTAATATTTTGGCGCCGCTTGTGGGAAACTTGAACGAGAAGTCATGTCTGATAGGATTAAGTGTATTAGGCTTTGATGATCCTGTAGATTGATTGTTTATATATTTGTTTGATAAGCTTAAAGGTTGCATATAGCAACTTAAACAGGTTAAAGTTGATGATTCAGTGTTAGAAGATTCAGCTATGAAGAGGCAGTCTAGGTTGGAGCAACTTTACCAGAGGAAGTCGAGATTGAGAAGCACTGTAGCAGTTGAGGTAGCAGAGGCAGTCGAGGCTGAAAAGATTACAGAGGCAGTCGAGGATGAAAAGGTTGCAGAGGCATTCGAGGATGAAAAGTTGCAGAGGCAGTCGAGACTGAAAAGACATAGAGGTAGTTGAGACTGAAAAGATGCATAGAGAAAGTCGAGGTTGAAAATGTCTAGAGGCAGTCGAGGCAGATTATGCCCAGAGGCAGTCGAGGCTGAAGACACAGAGGTAGTCGAGGCTGGAGATTCACTGTAGCAGTTGAGGAAGCAAAGCAAGGATGCAGTCGAGACTGATATGCCCGAAGGCAGTCGAGACTGAAAATGCACTGTAGCAGTCGAGGTTACAATGGAGTTGAGGTAGACTCAGCTGTGTCAGAATTAGGCCTGTCAGAACTAGTTGAGACATAGTAAGTTGAGACAGACCAGTTTAGGGTTTACCAAGCCAAGTCAGCATGCCACGTGTCAAACAAGGAGATTGCTCTGAACGAAGATAAGATAAATATTAAATTCAAATGATCTGAATTTAATATAAATGATTGGAGACGTTGAAGACAAAGATCACAAGATTCTTAACCATGAAAAAAGGGCAAGACAACCTTTTTGAAAAAGGAAATATCAGAAAATTAGAAACCCTAGTTCTGTAAGAAAACTTTTTGAAAGCATACACGAAAAGGGAAAGAAGACCAAGACCAGATCCATATTTTTTGGGTTTTCCAGAAGAATCAAAAGAAGAAGAAGATCAATCCTCAATGGCTCTCCAACGGGTATTATTTTCAAAGGGAATATAAATACCCAGACACGAAGAAGAAGAATAGACATAACAATTCTGTGAAGTTTGAGATTTCTTCGTGCATCCGAGTTTACATTCTACATCTAGAACATTGAGCCAAACCCTGAGCTACAAAGCAACATCAAGAAGGGCTCAAGAATCACTAACTTGTGATTCAACAACATTAATTCAAGACAACTACTCTTGAGGAGATCAGTGAAGTGGTGCATCCACGAAGGATTGAAGATCAGTGAAGCCATTGCTGTGAGGGAACTGCAAGCTGGTGAAGCAACGTGGTTGTGAAGGATCAGAGGAGTAATTGAAGTAGGCAAAGGGGTGAAGGACTGAAGCTGGTGAAGCAACTTGAGGGTTGTGAAGGAGCAGAGATTGTGGTAGCAGTTGAAGACACATCGTCGAAGGAGCTGCATTGGGATTCACAGTCATTGAGTTGACTGTCACTATTGTATTTGGTGCCATAAACAATAGTGTATTCCTCCCACACCATAGGGAGAAGAGAGAAGTAGAGGATTAAACCACCTCGAACCACTATATATTATGTGTTATTTACTTTACAGCATTGCATATTATTCACACATGATCATAACATTAAAACAAACATATTTGCAATACTTTGAAAGCTTAATTAAAAGGGGTTATGCAAATAATATCTGTTGCACAACTTTGATAAAGTTGAAAAAGTTTTTAAAACCTATAAGTTCATTCACCACCTCCTCTGAACTTATAGAGCCCCCATTTAAGGATCAATACAAACCCAAACACTAATAATCCACCAATAAGAGAAGAGTTTAACCATTTGAGGGCTCTCTTGTTTGAAATTAGATATGACCTACTTGCACAACAACCAGGAACGTCCGACCAAGGCCCCGGGATCTCTACCGGGAAGCGGGTGAACCTGCCCGGGGTTGTTCTGCCCGGGCAGGCAGGTGATCAGCCCGACAGCCTTGGCGGGTGAAACACAGGTGATCAGTTTGGCACCCTTATAGGGAAGATCATGGAAGATTAGCCCTGGCGTGTTTTGCCCGAGCAAGCTGTGTTAGCAGCTACTGTTGCTGAATCTGTTCGAGCTAGGGCCACTTTGCTTGGTAAGAGTCCGGCGACCACCCCTACACGGAGCACGTTGTGTATAACGAGTCTCCCATCCATCCAGACTGTGTGCAACCTGGTAATGTTAATCGTCCTCAGCAACCTCTGACCCTACGGACCCACAGAGATGATCGTGCAGACTAGGATGCCTCTTATACCAATGTAGAGCAATGAGCCCTTCATCAGGCTCCAGCTGCTAACCGCTCCGGCCCATTCACTAAGGAGGTTTATGAGGCACCCTTCCCGATAGGGTTTAGGCTGTCACAGATAGACCTGTATGTTGGCTCCATCGATCCTGAAGATCACCTCAACAACTTTAAGGTGAAGATGCAGTTGTTTTGCGTCGAGGTCGCCATCATATGCCGAGCCTTCCCCTCTTCCTTCAAGGGGGCCGCAAGACAGTGGTTTTCTTCGTTACAACCACGGACGATCTCTCGGTTTTCATAACTGAAGGAATCCTTCGTGGGTCAGTTTTCTAGCTTTTACACATTCTCTAGGACCGCCCCTAGCCTCTTTAATGTCAAGCAGCGTACAGATGAATCTTTGAGAGACTTCATGTCTCGATTTAATAGGGCCTACATCCAGATCCCAGGCCTTGGCAGAGATGTGGCCATGGTGGCCTTGCAGACAGGACTGCGCTCCAGAGCTTTCCTTGACGATTTCATCCTTCGGAAGCTGGACCACTTTGGGTAACTCTTATGGAGGGCTCGAGACTGTATGACCCTTGAGGATCAGCATAGTACTCGTAGAGCCTCCGCCCCTAGCTGAACCGGTCGCCAGGAGCCTCGGAAGGAGACCGAGAGCCGCTCTTCTGACAGGCGACGCTCAAGCAAGATGAGCTCCCACCATTCTGATACGAGACCATCTCGAGTGGACTATCCCCTATGGGTCGCCAAGCATGGACAGGTGTTGGCTCCGCAGAATGACCGGAGTTAGTTCAAGGAGCTATCCAGCAAGCCAGCACCCTCAAGAGCCATCCCGCAGGAAAAGAAGAGATGGTGCTCCTTTCATAAGGAGTGTGCCTATGATTCTAGAGATTGTCGGGTATTGAAACGGTAAGTAGAGGAGGGATCCTAGAAGTAGTACACCAAGCAGTCTGACCGTCCTCCCAAGGACAACTGCAAGCCCTCACCCTCCCGGAGGAAGGATTCTGACAGGAGTCCTAGCCCCGACCGGAAGAGAAGTCAGATCACTATCAGCGGAGCGCCAATCATCCATATCATTTTCGGTGGACCCTCCAGCGGTGGTGATAGTGCTCGAGGGAGGAAGAGGTATGCCCGTGGAGGACGGGTGACATCTGTGGCTGTCATGCCTGAGGCCAAGGGCAAGGAGAAGGATGAGCAAAAAGACGTTTCTCTTGCATTCTCCCGAAAAGATGAAGTAGGGGTTTTCTACCCCCATCAGGACACAGTCCTGGTGACCACCATGATCAAGGATGAAGAGGTTCGGAGGATCTTGGTTGATACCGGGAGTTCTGTTGATATTTTGTTTTTTAATGTGTACAAATGTCAGATGGTGGTACTAAACTTGGGAGCTGAAGGATTCAAGCCAATCAAGACTCCATTGAATGGCTTCACTGGCCATTCAGTCATGGCCATGGGAGAGATTACTCTTCCAATCATGGTGGGAGATGCAGATATACGGAGGACGGTGGATGTCAACTGGTTGGTGGTCGATGTGCCCTCCGCCTACAATGTCATCCTGGGCAGGCCAACACAAGATCTGTTACAGACAGTGGTTTTTCCTTACCATTTGTTGGTCAAGTTCCCAGTTATGGGGAAGGTGGGGCTGATGTTCGGCGACCAATAGGCAGCTAGGGACTACTACCTAGTCTCTTTGAAGAGACCTCACTCTCCATCCATTGACGATGAGGGGGAACTCACTCAATAGGTGACACTAAGGAAAGAGAATAGGTCGTAGAGCCATTAGAAGAGGTCATGCTGGTAAAGGGAGATATCCGCTTTACCGTCCAGATAGGAACCACTTTATCAGAAGCATCACACATACAACTGATAGATTTTCTGAGGGAAAATAGAGATGTCTTTGCCTTTTCTGCCGATGCGATGCCTAACATTAACCTAAGTGTGATTGAGCATGCTCTAAGTATTGATCCTACCATCCGTCAAGCAGAGGAGGATGAGGATGGGTGTTGATACTCCAGGAAAAATCTCCAAGAGTGATCACCAAAGTCCCGAGAAAAACCGGGTCAGAGAGGTCCGGCATGGCAAGGATCCGGTCGACTTGGGAGAGGAGTGTTGAAAGATAATATTAAAGATAAATAAATTTTGATGATGCACAAAACATGATAGATTTTAGGATGTGATAAGATTATACAACTTAGGGAAAACTGATATAAATCAGTGTAAGATATTGTATAGATGTTGAAGATTGTAGATTAGCATTAAAGGCTACAAATAACAACCTATGCAAGTTAGGATTTGATTCAAGCTTTGAAGATGATCCAGCCATGAAGATTCAGTCTAGAAGACTCAGTTGGGTAGATGCAGTCGAGCAGTCCCAGCTGAGACTGCTCCAGTCAGGATAAAACTAGTTGGAAGTTCAAGTCAGGACAAAACCAGTTGGAAGTTCCAGCCAGGATAGTTCAGTCGAGATGTTCCAGTCAGAACAGATTCAGTTGAGATGTTCCAGTCAGGACAGATTCAGTTGAGATGTTCCAGTCAGGACAGATTCAGTTGAGATGTTCAAGTCAGGACATATTCAGTTGAGATGTTCCAGTCAGGACAGATTCAGTTGTGATGATCCAGTCGAGACTGACCCAGTTAAGAAGCTTCAGTTAAGACGACACAGTTGAGACATGTAGTTTAGTAGTCGCAGTCAAGACTGACCCAGTTGGGTAGATGCAGTCGAGACAGTTCCAGTCAGGACAGTTCCAGTTGAGTTATTTCTAGTCAAGGCAGGCCCAGTTGAGAGAATCCAGTTGAGTATGACTAGTTGAGGGATACCAGTTGAGAAGACTCCAGTTGACTCCAAGCAGCCTAGGGTTTATTAACCTAGGGTTCTCGAAGTTGGACCCGAAGAATCTGCCACGTGTTCAAGGACGAGGAATTCATTAAAGACGGATGTGACATATAATTCAACTCAAAGAATTTAATATCATTCATTTAAGAGACGTTGAACTTAAGATATTCATGGGATTTGATTGGAAGAAAAAGAGACAACTTTTTAAATTAGGGTATGACAAAATTTAGAAACCTTAATCAGCCATGGAAGCTTTTCAAAAGCTCACACGATTTTGGAAAGAAGACCAGACATAATCCATGATCATCGGGATAGATAGAATATTGCCAAGATGATGAAGATTACAGTTCAACGGTATTCATCAACGGATATATTTTAGAGCCTATATATATCCATGCACACAGTGAGAAGAAGACACATCTTTTGTGCGTATATGCTGAAGAATTAATAATTCACTGTGTCCATAATTTCTATAGTTACATCTAGTAACTCTGAGCCAATCTCAAAGATTTCATTCAAGATCAAGCAAGGCTCTGTGAATCACCAGTGTGATTCAAATATTTTCAAGAACTCACTTTTCTCGAAGATAAGTCAGTGATGAGGGAAACCTTTAAGGACTGAAGTCAGTGAAGCCACGGTTGTGAAGGAGCTACAAATTTGTGAAACAACACGGTTGTGAAGGACAAAGCAAGCAGTCGAAGCAAGCCAAGGGTAAAGGACTGAAGCTGGTGAAGCAGCAAGAGTTGCCAAGGACCAGACAGTGTGGTGTGGCAGTTGAAGATCATCCTGATCGAAGGAACTACAAAGGGTGTTGATAGTGTCTTACCACTATCGTACAATTGTACTGGTGTATCACATACAATAGTAAAATTCCTCCTAACCAAAGGAGAAGAGAGGAGTAGCGGATTACACCACCGTGAACCTCTATAAATTGTTTTGTTTTGTTATTTTCAGCACTGCATTGCATACACACCCACAACCTCAATTTGAGACAGCGAAACACTTTGAAAACTAAATTTCAAAAAGGGGTTATATAAATCTATCCGCTACACTACTTTGTGTTTTTGAAAAAAAAAAAAGTTTAAAAACCTATAAGTTCATTCACCCCCCTCTCTGAACTTATAGAGCCCCTCCTAGGGACCAACAAGTGGTATCAGAGCAGTATCTCTCACCAAGAGTGATCCCTAGTTTTCAAAAGTTTTGCCACTGATTTTAAAAAACTTCTTCTCTGTCTCCCTCTTTATAACTTTATAATGGACTCACAAAACTTCATCTCTAGAAACCCCATGTTTTCCATGGATAAATTTGATGAGTGGAAGATGCGCATGTAGGCACATCTGGCAACTACACATGAGGATATGATGGAAGTAATTGCTGAAGGTCCATTGCAAATCATGAAAGTAAACACAGATGCCACAACTGCAGCTGAAACCCTACATGTGTTAAAGCCATGGAGTGAGTGGACCTGAGAAGACAAAAAGAGTCACAATCTAGACAATGTAGCAAAGGATATAATCTTGAAGACCCTCGACAGTAGCATGTTTTTAAGGATTAAAACATGCACTACTGCAAAATAAATATGGGATAAGCTCATCCTAATTTATGAGGGAACTGAGGACATAAAGGAGAACAAGCTTTCAGTTGCAATCCAGAAGTTTGAAGGCTTCAAGATGAAGAGTG
>JAOWBR010166966.1:390-11725 GCA_028571145.1 Dionaea muscipula
AACGCAAAAAAAAAAAAAAAAAAAACTCCACCTCCATCATCATTTATTGATGTCACTTTTATATTAGAGAGAATTTGTGACTAAATTCAAAATAATCTTCAAATGTAATAATAATAACTAAATTTGAATATTTAATGACAATTTTTTTTTTTTTTTTTGAAACGAACCAGCGTAATGTATTAGTAGAACCTCCAAAACACCCGCCACAAAAATGGGAATCCTAACCAACTCTATACAACCAGAACAGTAGCCTCAAAAACCAGGCCACAAAAACCAGCACTGAAAATCCAAGCTATACAGTGAAAAACTATACTCCAATGACAAAATTTATAATGAGCATATTTTGACTTTTTTTTTTATCTGATTTATAATGTCAAAATTCCAGTTACTCTTATAGTGTCAGGCGTCTCTTAATCTGTTTATTACTAATCTTGATAATACCATCTTTTATGATAATACCATAAATTAACAAAACAACCAAAAAGCAAGAAAAAATATAAGAAACCTGAAAAGGTACGGTAACTCAACTGCTTGATCCGGGCCGACTTAAGACGGACCTGGTCCTGGGCTCGATTGGGCCTTCCCCTTTCAAGTTGCAACGCACTTGAAGTTGCGTCGGGCCCCACCTGAGCCTCAATTTCGGCCCGTCTTCTTGGTCCGGGCCTGGCCCACTTGCCACGTGTTAGTTACTGGTGCTGCGCGCTCGGCGCTCTTACTTCAAAAGGGAAGTCCCTCTCTCTGTTTTTCCGCTACTTGTGTTACCTCCGTCGCCACGAGCACTCCGCGTCCCTCCCTCGAAGTGCCGGAGACCGCCGTCTGATTCCCGGAGAGACACAGTTTCCCTCCTCACCACTGTACTTGCCCAACACCCTCTCTTTTCTCTCCCATGGCGACTACGAATCAAGATCACTATGACCATGAGACTTTCTCCGGTAAGTGCTCTCTCTTTGCCATGAAGCCAAAGAAATTGAGTTTCATTGCTGTTCTGAAGATTCTTTGTTTTTAATTTTTGGTTCAGAAAAGAGAAGAAAACGTATGCTTGATGCAGCATACAATGGAGATCTTCCACTTCTTCAAAGTAATCAGAGTAGATGTTTGTTTGTCCATGTTTGTTTGATTTCAAAGAAAGAAAGATCCTCTATTCTGAACGTTTCTCGCCCTAATTGATTTTTGTTTTGGTTTTGGGTTGTGGTCAACAATGCGGTAGAGTTGGTGGAGGAGTTCCAGAAAGATGAAGAAGAAATAGGGAAGAATGTCGAGGGAGTGGCTAATCTTTCTAGACAGAATGCTCTTCATTTGGCTGCTTGGAGAGGGAAGACCAAATGCTGCAAGTATCTAGTTGAGAATCTTGGATTCGACGTCCATGCTAGGGCAACAACAGGTGCTGGTTGTTTCAGTTCTTTTCTTGATTTCTGTCCATTACAAATGCTGTTATGCCGGGTGAAATCATCTCCCAAATGCTTGGATTGTTTGGGCTTGAGACCCAAGAAAGGTTTTGTAGTTGCAGATATACCCACTGATAATGGGAAAAACCCCGATAAATCAAGAATGCCTAATGTTGTTGTTGGTCTTGGTCCCTGCATCAGTGAGTTTCGTTGCCATCACTGTGCAAGTGAGGATTATGTTCAGATCATCTGGTACGATATGATGTTCCTATAGGTGTCTAGGTATTTTTGATACTCCTACAACTAGTAATATCAATCATATGCTAGAGAAAAGTACCATTGAAGTTACTTAGAATCCATGCTGATATTTTGCCCTCTAGAGAAAAGTATTGATGTAAATTCATTAATCGCCGTAGATTACCAACTGTTACACTTGCTATTTTCATGTGATTGTTGATTTTCCTTCACAACATCTTTTGGGCAGACGAAGTCCATTACACCTTTCACTTGATGCTTTTGAAGAAATTAGTATTCCAAGTTGGGATTTTCAACTTTTGTACTCTTAGTATGATTCATGAATGAGCTGTCTGTGCTATGAGACCTATAGCTTTCCTTTTAGCTTGTGGTTGTGTTGCTTCTAATTGGAAAGCTGCTCATTGGTCCACATCTGTCCACAAACATTTGCTCTTGTTACAGGTGACACACCCTTGCATTTTGCCGCTTGGTTTGGGGAATATTCAACAGTTCTCTATCTTCTTAATCGCCATGCACACCCAAGAAATCCCAATAACCAGGGGCTAACTGCTCTGCATATTGCTGCTGAGACAGGTATCTTCTTCTCTTGGACATGATGTTACTTGTTAGTTGAGTTCTATATGAAATTTACTGCTTCTCTTCCTCTTGTTACTCAGATTTTCCTTCCCCAAGGATGCATCCAACATGCTCTAACGTGTCACCTTTAATTTTGTAGGACGCAAAGGTTTGCTGGGACTATTGATCGCACGTGATGCTGAAGTGGACGCACAATCTGAAGTAGGGACACCACTGCAAGTGGCTTCTTTTTCAGGAAAAAAAGAATCAGTTAAAATTTTACTCCAGAATAAAGCCAACGTAAGCAAGATTCTGGAGATGAAGTAGTTAGTGAACTAAATATACCTTATTAGTTCTTATCTTGGAGCTTGAGTTGGATGCTTGATCTTGCTGGCACTTGTTTCTTTCCTCTTTTACCACTTTAAAATTATTTTCCGGTTTATGGGCCTAGATAATTAATTTGATATTGCTTGTGGTGAAATGTTTAGCAAAATCTTCACCTATTAAACTTTTACACTTAGAAGCACTCTAAGATTTCATGTATTCGGTTTCAGTGCAAATAGAACTCGTCTTCAAGTTTTCTAAGATGAATTTTCACCATATAGAAAAATGCTTTCAAGAATCTGAAGCGGCTGGAGAAGTTGTGCATTAGAATGGTAGTCCACTTTGCATGCGAACGAATAATATAAGTAATGCAACTATGAATCTCGTTGAAAATTCAACCATTGAGATGAATGTCAGAGGCATTGCTTAACACATGCAAGTTCAATGCGAAATGATTTTTCCATGTTGTTAGCCGAAACAGATCATCTTGAAAGTACAAGAGAACAAACTATTAGTCACTGTCGTGTATTATCATTTTATAATCCGCTTCTCTTTACATGACCACTTATTCATCCGAATGTCGTATTCCCACCATTGTTTGAACTTGGCAACTCAATTGCTAATATTTAGCCACATTTATCTTCTAAAACTCTCAACACATTATCGGTAGAACTTCACATGCTATGACGAGTAATATTGGATTCATCCTCCACCTTTCTCTGTGCAACATTTACTATTTCTCTTACATTCTTTTTAGATTTTACGTTGTGAACTTTATTTGCATGTTCACCTAATTGAGGAACAACACATGTACTTGCATCGTTTTTTATTAAATTGCTCCCATGAAAATTTGTTTTCTTGGAATGATTGCTTAGAGCATTAAACAGCTGTATTGTATAGACACCGTACAAATAATTCATTGATTTCAAACCCTATTTCATCTTAGAAACATCATAAACTAATGGAAATTCGGGAAGAGACTATAGTTTCCAATTATACATATCGGCGCAGCTTGTTGCTTGTTGTTTGTTGTTTGTTATTGATCACTTCGAGGATAAGCATCTTGATATATTTGAATTGCTGTTCCTTTGGCCTTTAGATCTTATATCTACATGCTGAAATGGATACTTAAAAGAGAAATATTCAGCAACTAATTTTAATTTACTTTCCTTTGATGTGGATTTCATGTAGAGTTGGTTATGAGAACTTATTTCTTGTGATTGTGTAGCCAAATATGATTTCTCATTATATCTACACGCCCTTGATGTCGGCAATTATTGCAAGTTCGTTGGATTGTGTGCAACTTCTTTTGAAGGTATCAACTATATACATCCTATGCTCTCATGGGATCACATTGTCGATTCAATTCTAGGTGAAGGGCTTTGCTAACCAAATCAAAGGTCCAGTGCGGGGTGTGATCTTGATTCAACCATTTATATCATGTCAATACAAGCAACAAGAGATTAGCAATTTTTTTCAGAGAAAACTTTCTACCTGTCTTCTCCTTTCACCTTATATGTTGCACCTGATTGTAGTCAATTTTTGTCCGAGATTATCATGGTTGGAGGTGAAGGTTTTTCTTTCCAACTTATAAAAAAAAGAAGGTTTTTCTTTCTTTCTTTGTGTTTTGTTTTTTTTTTTTTTTCGTTGTGGGGATTTTTGCTTGTCTTCCTTTATCAAATTTTGTTTATTGCCCATCGTCCAATCAAGGATTAACATGCCATAATTCCAGCCATGTCCCCCTTATGTGTGTCTGGATTTTTGTAATTTGGTTGGAGATATTGATTTTTCAGATTTGAGAATGATTCAAATTAATTAAGCCGGAAAAATTGACGAAAGATTTGCCAAAGAAAATGATCTGAAAAAGAAAGAAAGTTGAGAATAGTTTCAATTTATCACTTTCTTGATGTATGGACTGAGCATGCATTAGGAAGCTGCTGCCTCATGTCCTAAATGGGAGAACGAAACAACTAGAAGACCTCGACGCATATTCCTGGTAACAAATAGTGAAAAAAACAAATGCTGTATCTTTCTGGATGATCTAGACTGTCGGTAGAACAGGCTGCAAATGCTGTTCTGTACTATTAACGGATGATCATGCGCATTTTGTGGCGCTGTGATCTTTTGTGATATAAATGAGTCATGGAGCCATCTTAGTTTCCTCATTCCTATTGACACGCTTCACTCTTTTGTTTCACCCTGCAAGCGAACGTTTCTCTTTGTTCCTAGTTTGATGCTGATCCTATTTATTTTTGTATAGGGTGGAGCTGACCCAAAACTAAATTCATTTGGGTACAGTGCTTTAGCATGTGCTTCCATGAAAGGACCAGAGTTCACCAACTGTTTGCTGAAGGCAGGAGCAGATCCTAACACTGTTGACATAGTAAGTGGACATGTAGCTCTTCGTCACAACTCTCATCTGCATAGATCATCTGATGGCTCCTAAGTGTGCAAGTGAGAAAGCGTGAAGCTGGCGTAAAGATGCAATTTGCTTAAGCCATGCCATGGGTCATATTTCTTGCATTGCTTTTTTGGATTTTAGGGAAGGTGATTGGTGGTTTCAGCTCAAACTTGGAGAAGAGCTGCTTATCCTTCTGAAAACCAACTTTACCTGATATTGATCGAATCCTGCTGTGAATAGCTTGAATTTTAGATTTATCTGGAACCACCAGCTGAAGGCCTAAATGACATTACAAGTATATATAATTAGGATGAGCTGAGAACCAGATGCCTGATGACCCAACATTTTCTTTTCCAGGAGTGCTTCAATCTGACTAATTCGCTCCTGATGAGGAGGCGAGTCATGCAACATTTTTTGTGCTAATTTCAAGTCACTTGCTGATTTTTTTTTTTTTTTTCCATTTAAATTTTGCAGCTCGGTAAAACTCCCTTAGAAGCTGCAGCTTTCCATAACAACCATCTTGTTGTCAAGATTCTTTTTCCTGTCACTAGTCCAATTAAACACATACCTGATTGGAGCGTGGATGGATTAATGAAGCATGTTCACTCACCTGAAGTTCTGATACAGGTGCAAGGTTTAATCGTATTCTTTTGTAATTCTTAGACTATAGTGAACGCCTTTTTGTCCTCTTTAAGGTCCTGATTTGGTCAAAGGACCATAATGGATGCACTTGCTAGGACAATATTGCGTTCGTACATAGGATTATGGAAGCAAAAGCTGGGTCACAAAAAGCATTAGAAGCGGAGGATTATTTGGAAGCAGTCAACTGGTACACTATGGTGAGCCGTTTTCCAGTTCTGATGATATCACTCTTTTATGTGGTTTTATTAATTACCTAAACTATCTCATTGCGTCAAACTCTTCTTGGTTATATGCTTTAATTCTCAAAAATATATAACCCTGAAAAGTGTGTTTTGTTGAATGACTCTATGGATGGGTGGATGTTAGAACATTCTTACATTTTTCTATCTACTTCTGTTGAGCTATTTATTTGCATTTTTTCCCCTTTTCATGGCTGGGAATTTTAGGGGATGGTTTTAGAGCCATATGATTCTCGATGGTTGAACCATAGGAGTGTGGTCTGGGCCAAGCAATCTGATGGACACCGTGCACTTTGGGATGCAAATGCCGGCCTTAGGATTAATCCTAACTCAGCAGAGCTTCATTACAGGGCTGGTGTTGCTCACAAACTGCTTGAAGTAAGTGAATTCCTGTGCTAGCCTATTACTTTACAAAGAGATGAAGCAGGTTTGGATTTTGCTGATGCCCCGGCCCTTTACATATTGATCCAGGATTATGACTATGCTAAAGTTGAATTTCTCGTAGCTTATCATTATGATCCAGAAAACGAGGAAATTCAAGCTGCACTCAGGTAAGCAACCTTTGATATAGTGGTTTTGCATGCGTTGCCTGGTTTATTTCATGGACTTTATCTAGGACATGATGGATTTTGGTGCATAGTGGCCGTTGAAAAGGGTGGGCTGACTGTATGAAATTTTGATAAATCACTTACCGGTACTAGAATGCTTTCACTTGAGCATGTGCTCAATTCATGACCACCCTCGTGGTTCAATACCTCTGCTTAACCCTCATGGTTCAGTTGATCATCGATTGATGGAATTGTAACCAGATGAATCTCCAGAATCATATCAATCACTCTAGAGTGGAACATGCTTGGTAAAGTTAGGTGGAAGCTAACTTTTTTAGGTGCATACTGTCTATGGCCCTCGAACTCTGCTTCCTTTGGGTATTTCACAGTTGTCTTTTATATCTCTCTAGGGAAGTCGAAGCCCTCTCAGCATCAACATCAACATCTTGAGGTTGGAACAGATATTCTATGTGATGCTTGTCGATACAAAGTACATAGTTGCGGATCCAAAGTTAGTCCGGTGTTTTCGGGTTAGTTTGGTTGATGTGAATAGATTCATCTAGCTGGCGCAGTTTTGGTGGTGAAGTTGCTAGCGACGATATTGATCGAATTGGACTTCAACAGATTTGACTTGCATCTTCTGTTACGCAGCACGCTTTTGATGCATGCTCAAGTTGATCATTGTTGACCTAGTGATCGTGCGATGAAAGGAGAAAGAGTCGAGACATTTGTTTTTTGGTTTAGATTAGGACTATTATCTTGTTTAGGGAGTTCTGAACTAGCTAAACAAATCTTCATGTAACTAGGACGAATGCTTATGAGTGGAACTTTTTCCTATATGCTGGGTTCCTATGAGGCACATTGTTTAGAAAGTTGGAAGTAATAAAGTTGAGTGTTTAGTAATGGATATGATGATGCTACTGGAATAAGTATTCTCTTACTTGGAACTTTTCCTATAGGGGACTAGTAAGGGCTTTACATGTATGGGGTTAAGGATATTGTTGCTGCTGCTTCTGGTGAAGGAGCTGTGAGTTGAAATTCTGGATTTTGGGATGTGGGTTTTTTCTGGCAAATTAGATTCTGTTAAAGGGTCCTCTTTATATTTGTTGCTGGGAAACTTTGTGGATATTAGATTCTGAGGCAAATTTGCTAGAAGGATTTCCCAACACTGAAAATAGTGGCAGTTTCATCCCTTGTATAGCATAATAATATAATATAACCTGGCTCATGAGTTTTGCTATGACCTCAAGAGTCAAAGACGATAGTAATCATATGAGTTATGTGCTGCGAAATCTCTCTTCTGGTTTTCAAAACATTGATATCAAGAACAGTTTCAATGGCTACGAAGTATATAGACATCAGCCATAATGCAGAACTAGAATAACTCTTAGCACCCGATGAGGCCTTTATTTCGAGCATAAGTCATAATGGACAAGAAGAGGCTTCCACAAACCATTCCTGTGACAATGACCACCTACATATTCAAAGAACAAAATTCAAGTAGTTGAACAGGAAAGATTGATGATTAGGGCAAAGTTGAAGTGTGTGAGTACAAAAACATCGATACCCATTTGAAGACGTATCCATGGTTCTCCCTCCATGTGTATGGAATATTCATACCAAATATTGCTGATACCAAAGAATACACAGACAAGCATACGGTTCCCGAACTGACTAGGAGCTCTAGCTGCAAGATTGAAGGGAAAAGAACAAATAGGTTTCTTAAAACAATGTGAGCATTTTTTATAATTACTTTTATATAATCAAATCAAACTCCAGTTGTGGAGGTGGCAGGATATGGACCTGAATGAGCTGGTTTCGATGATTGTCAAGCTGAAATTATCAGATTTTGATATCAAGTCAGTGGTTACTATAATATGTCTGGTAGATACCCACTGGCACTACTTTGAACTTGAATAGTTATCGCAGTAAGTTACTGTACCTGAATATTAATGTAGTCCTCTGTATCGTCGATGTACTCACGCAGCTGCAGGACACGCCGTGATGCAAGCATCAACCATCAGGTATGTAGTTAGTTATTCCAAATACTCCAACGAATGAAGAAAATGTACATGGGGTTGGCTGAATAGTATTAAAGGTCAGAAATATTAACTTACAGTTGTCAGCTTGTTCAATGTGCTTTCAATTTGCATGTAGTATGCCTGAAAATTTTCACCTGTGTCACCCTGAGACTTCCATTTGTTGGGCAAACAGGGATGGACTGATAGATGTTACCCACCTCGAGCAACATTTCAAGCTCCTCAATGTCATCATGCATTGTTGCTGTGCTTGCTTTAGATATTCTTGAGCCTATGGTCGGCGAGGCCGTATATGAACCGGGAGCATGAAATCCATCATCAGGTGATGAACTCTGGGACAGTTTTCTAGATAGGTAAAGATCTCCCATGTCGTTGTCGTCATCAAGAAGCTGTTCTAATTCATCCCTTACCTGAAAATAACATGGTGAAGTATAAGTAGCTCTATAATTTTGTCTAATTTATGGCCTTTAACACGTGTTTGGTAGACGACAACTAGCGCACTATACGCACGTACCCTATACATGTGGTCGACCCCCCCCCCCCCCAACTGGTTATGTTTGTTTCATGAAACTAAAGCGAGTTGGGGGAGAATAGTGTGAAGGTAGAGTTGGGGGATCAATATTTCTACACAAACTCCATTTCTAAACTGAAATCTAAACTCCAGACTCACACTCTCCTTCCTCCCACCCACCCCCACGTGATTTGTACACCACATCGCCTTTCTCATCCTTCTCCCTTCATGCTGCTTTTCTGTCTGAAATTACGTAAAAGTAGCACCACTGGTAGGGGGAATACCTTTTGAACTCGATTTGTCAACCTTGTCATCGCACTCTTCAATTTGCGTACCCTATCCAAATTGCGACTGCTTATCTGTGTGAACAAGCTGATATTTAGTGATTGCAGAATCTCCCAAGTTCAAAAAAAAGGACACAAATGGTTCCATTATGGCGTTACCTTGGAAGTGAGCTCATCTAGAGCTGGGTATGTTGCAGCTTCGAGTTCTGTTGTTCGTGCATCCAAGAAGCTACAAATTGCTTCAAGCATCACTTCTAGAGCACGGAATTCAAATGGGAACTCTGCATTTAAAACAGAACAAGGTACGTACATCAACCTCAAATGCAGATAGTGTGATGTTTGTAATTGAACATGGCGCTTAGTACGGTAACCATCTTCATTTCTGCCACGGGGTTGATCTTCATCTTCTCCATGGCCTTCAAGGAGAGGGACTGATGGCGTAGTGAGCCGTCTCTGGAGTTGTTCAATAATTGGAACCACATTGTCTTCTGATGGATCTCTAACCAACACCTATAACCCAGAAATGAAGTAAACAAAATTTACCCAAAAGTAAACAATTCTGAAACCAAAAAAACAAAGAGATTAATTGTACCTCATCTGCTGTGATTATGGCCTTAATATGCTGAGTTGAAGACACAAAACAAGGAGTTTTGAATATTAGAATATGGTATAGGGAAATCAAACAATGTTAATAATCATATATATAAGCTAAGCTAATATAGCAGGAGCTTACACCTCCAAATTGAGAACAATAGCTCTTCCTCTTCCCAAGATGGTGGATGGATAGGATAACAATGGATCGAGAATTCGAAGATCTCTAGCATGAATCTGCATTCTCTTCATGATCTCAAACTTGTCCAAATCCAAAATCCTCTTCTCCCCCTTGACATCAAACAGAACCCAACTCCTCAACACAGCAGCCTTCTTTTTCATCTCCCCTTGCTCTTCCAATGGAGCTAGGATGCCTTCCGGTGCCATTTTCGCCATTAATCCTTTTTGAAAAGGTTAAGCGTCGTTGATGAGTGTTCTAACTCTTTATTGTTTCTTAGGTAGAAACAAGATGAGCACATGTGTGTGTATATATATATATATATATCTATATTACATGGGATGGGATTGAGTTGTCCATGATTGAATCAAAGAGAAGGTCTTGAAGGAGGAGGAGGAAGAAGAAAATGGCAGCAGCAACAGCAGCTGCTAGTTAGCCATTGATGGAACTTGGAAGAGATCGAAAAATAATATGAGCCCTTTTTTTGTGTGACATCTTGGGCATATTTTGCATGGTTTTTAGTGGGTGTGGCAGAAACCCTGCTCGTGGTGTGATGTGGTTGTGCTGCAAATCAGTACAAAAGTGGTGGGCATATAAAGTTTGAAATACGTTCTTTGATTGATATCCTTTGCCTTTTGTCTTGCCTTTCACGCACCATAAGATGAAGATACGTTCCCACTCTCAACTCTCTTGGCATCCATTATACCATGTTAGTATTATTAATATAAAAAGGTATGAGATATTATTATTAAGTTCAATAATGTTTTTTTTGATAATGGTTGAAAATATAGTTACTTTTTGTACAAATTGATCCCGATACTAGGCTGCAGACTACGCAGATAATAAATCGGCAGAAAGATTCTAGAGGCATTCTTATGATTACATCTCTGATGCTTAAGTTGGTAAACTGGAAGAAAGATTCAATGTGAGTAGTTAAGAGTTGAATATGTACTTAATGCGTATCTCTATATTATATTGGATGACTTTTTTAATTGAAACATAAGTTATCTCACGTATATTTTTTGGACCAATCACATAATGACATATGTCAATAAAATAAAATTATCATATTAATTATTACTGTGTCTTGATACGTGGGTCCGCTGATCTTTTATACTTTGGTTCCTATTTTCATTAAAAAAATCTCCACTATAACTATGCCTAACGTGGGAGAGTACCGCTGTGTCAATGGTACAACTGCCGTACACAAATGTTGACAAGCAGAGGACAAAGTGTCTCGGCCAGGCGGCCCAGGCCAGGCGAGGTTGGCAGTGGGATTGAGTATAGATATATATATATATATATATATTATACAAGGAAGCTCAAGGTTTGAATTCTTCCCCAAAAAATATCTTGTGATATTTTAGGCCATTGGATGAGGAA
>JAOWBR010166977.1:0-11724 GCA_028571145.1 Dionaea muscipula
AACGTCTCTTCAATGTTTTAATATTAAATTCGTGAAGTTGAATTTAATATGTCCCATCGGTCTTTAATGAAATCCTCATCTTTTAACACGTGGCAGCTTTTTCGAATCCGTCTTTGAAAACCCTAGGTTTTAATAAAACCCTTGACTGCCTCAGTCTCGACTGGCCTTAAGTCAACTGGAATCTCTTCAACTGATAGACCTCGACTGAATCTGCCTCGACTGGACATACTCAACTGGGTCTGCCTCGACTGAACTTCCTCGACTGGATCTGTCTCGACTGGACTTTCTCGACTGGTAGGTCTCAACTGAACGTAGTAGACTGGATATACTTAACTGAATGTTCTCAACTGGAACTGTAGACTTCATCTACTCCCCTGGAACTGGTAGTCTGCATCTACTTAACTGGAACTAGTAGACTGCATCTACTCAACTGAAACTAGTAGACTGCATCTACTCAACTAGAACATGTAGACTGCATCTACTCAACTGAAACTAGTAGACTGCATCTACTCAACTGGATTGTCTAGAATGGGATCAGTCAACTGCATTTCCTCAACTGGTTCAGTCTCAACTGGAACACCTCGACTCCATGTCTCTACTATGTCTGGTCAACTGGAATGTCTCGACTGGACCAACCCAACTGGATCTTTTAGATTGAACTCCTCAACTGGAACTATTTTATTGAATCTTCTGAGCTTGATCTTCATGGTTAGATCATCTTCAAAGCTTGAAACAAATCCTAACCTGCATAGGTTGCTATATGCAACCTTTGATGCTAATCTATATCCAAACTTAATTTTCTCTACAAAATCATGTACTGATTTATATCAGTTCCCCCTAAGTTATACAGTCTTATTACATCATAATGTCTATCATGTTTTAAGCATCATCAAAACTTGTTTATTTTTCATATTATCTCTCAGGAATGCTGATAAGATGATGAGGATGAGGGCTATGATTTGTCAAAACATGGGCATGAGGAGTCATATAGTCGAAAGCTCTAGAGTCTATGATCCATGGCTGATAGAAAAAAATGAATCATTACCAGAATTTGCTGCAATGGGTGTTTCCATAAGGTTTTCGAACCGTTTGCACTTGCTTAGCATTCGGCTAATAGCTTGCGGAACCATGTTTGAAGCTTCATCGATCACGACCACATTGATTGTCTTTCCCGTTCCAGGTCTGCTCATAATTGGAGATGAAGAAAATGTGTGAACTGAGATACGGGGAAAATAACAGGATCAAACCCTCTTTGATACCATGATAAGAAAATAATTAAAGAGTGAAAATATAATAAGGGGATTGTTGTGAGCAATTTACTTCATTTTCATTGATGACCCAAGGTTACATAAGTCATATATAAGCGAGCAAATCAAAACAAAAAATAGAAAGAGAAGCTGACAAGGAAAGAGGATACAAAGATTACAAAAATATACTAGAGAATAATATTCGAGATATGCATATCTTCAACACTATTCACATCCCTTAACTCAAATTGACAAAACAAATTTTTTTCTTTGTTCCTTTTTTTCTTTTTTTCTTTTTAGTTTTTTCCTTCCCTAGTACTACCCCTCGTCTCCACATGAGTAAGCCTCTAGGTTTGTTTTTTTTTTTTCTTTTTTTATTTCTTATTATTTGTTTGTTGTTTCTTATTTATTTGTTTTGTTTCTTATTTTGTTGTTTTATTACTTAACTATTTTATTTTTTAAATTAATGTTTTAATAAAATGTTATAGTTTAAAATTAATGGTTGTCCATACATACTGAACCAAGAGCCGATATTAAGGAGATAGATCCAAACCAGTAAGATCATAGCACATTTCGAACTCCTGCATACAACACAATACATAGAGGTCGCCCTGCAAATACAAATAAATTAAATTTTTATTCAACATTATAAATATTTTGATATTTTCATCGATACATTCTTTATATATTTTGTAGGTAGAAATGAATAAAATCCACGTCGCATATGTTTTTGTTTGGAGGGGTCTAAGATGACATTGTGTCTTCACAACACTAAAAGGAGGAGCGATCCATGTTGTCCCTATATTGATTTATTACTTGAGCCATTGAAGGATTACATCACTCATATTGTCAATGTTGAAGGTGACGATAATTGTGGGTTTAAGGCGATAGCCGCATAAGTTGGGTATGGAGAAAATGGATGGTTACATGTACAGATTGATCTCATCGAAGAACTTCAACAAAACAAAAATTTATACGATAGACTTTTTATGATTAACGGATTTGTAGACTATCAGTTATCGACATTTAATTGTGCCGACTCTCCTACTCAAGAACAATTTCAGGTGGATGTTGTGAACTTAGGAGTTGTCATCACATCGAGGTACAATATTATACTTCATATATTTGGTCCGCTTGTTGAACACTGTTTTACTCATTTTCCATTGAGGTCTTTACCAGTTCCAGAGCATGAGCGACTTGAAATTGCTATTACCTGTGTTGACAATCACTTTATACAATATTTTTTACTCCGTGATTTTCCTGTACCACCCATATCTCAATGGTGGTGGAATAATGCAACTGAAAAGTTAAAAGATTTTTTGATCAGTAAAGAAAATATGTTGATAGATAATCGATTGATTACAGTAATACAAAAAGGGAACAGAAAAAAAGTCTGACATCTCTAGTGGTGAGGAGCAGTTTAAACAAACCAACCCCGACCCACCCTAAGTGATATAGGGGGATTTTCCCCTATAGAAACGTGGCTAAAGGATCCGATATTGGACCGTCTGGCCTGACCCGACTGAATCCGAGCCCCCGGTCAAACCTTGATTAAACCATGGTCAAACCCGGTCAACCTCGGCCAAGTCCGACCAAACCCATCGCGGAAGATTCCCCATCTCACCACGAGCATGTGGACGCAAACCGCTCGTCAATCGGAGCTCAAACGGGCTTCCCGAAGTTCCCGACACAAAACTACGGAAAATTCCTCGCTCGGCATCTCGCTCGGCTGACTCGCTCGGCAGCCTCGCCTGGCCGCCTTGCCCGGCTCCTCTCCCTTGCCTGCTCGGCAGCCTCGCCCGGCTGTCTCGCTCGGTACCCTCACCTGCTTGGTCACCTGACCTGCCCGGTCACCTATGCCTGCCCGACATCCTGCTCGCTCGGTACCGACCCGATCGGTACCGACTAGATCGGTTGGCCTTGGCCGTTTTCCGACGAGGCCTTGCTCGGGCGTGCCTCCCTCGGTCGAACGTTCACTCGGTGATTGTCTCCCTCTTGTCCAACCCCGCTTACCTGTTCTCTTTCATTCCTGCATCTCCCGGTTCTCCTCGCTCGCAAGAGCTACCGGTCATTTTCCTTACTTCCTGATTTAGGCATCGGAGCGGTCTCCCCGGGGTCATACCCTGGGGTACCCTCTGACCTGTTTGCTCATCCCTCTCAGGTCTTCTTTGGAGCAGGTCGGGATCGCCTCCGGATCACCATTCACTCCTCCCCCGAGCCGACCGGGTCCCCTCCGCCGGCCGAAGCCACCTCATCCCGATCGGACTGGGACTTTGATGATCGCCTCTGGAGGATCCTAGGTGTTGACCGCCCCCGGGATTTTTCCTGTAGTATCATTTGGCGCCGTCTGTGGAAAACGACCGAACAAGTCACGCCATGGTGATCCCGATGCGTCCAAAGAGACTTTGCAACCCTTTTCGCAACAGACCTCCCTCTCCCGCCAACTAAGCGGATGTCGCAAGAGCTTTCCCTCTTCCACAATCCCAAACACAAAATGATCCCTTCACTCGAGAGGAGGTCCCTCAGATAATGACTCAGATGATGACGACATTCATGATAGAGATTCGGAAGAGTTCCTTCTCCACCACCTGAGACAGCTCCGGAGTCCCCGATTCACGTGACTCCGCTTAGGATGCAACCTCCACCTCTTAAGGCTCAGTCGAGAGAGGCTTAGTCGAGATCGGCTCAATGGTGCAGCTACCACGGGAGCTCTCGCCATAGCACTGAGGAGTGTCGAGTGTTTCAAAGCCAGTACACAGCCCAGCAGTCTTCTCGTCCTCCCTCGGGATCCCGAAAGAGTAACTACAGGAAAGAATGGTGCATGCTTCACAAAGAGTGCGGCCACAGCACTGAAGAATGCCGAGCACTTCAAGACCGACATGCGACCAGACAGTCTCCTCCCCCTGCTAAGCGTCGTTGCGTCAACAGCAAACGAGGTAATTTTTGTCCACTACACATCCCTGACACAGATCAATGACAAAAGTTGGAGAGGCGCGCAGAAAGGCTCACCAGATGGAAACGTCTAGACAACAGAAGCCTCCTCCTCTTGACAGTTGTAGATCCTTCTCTTCAACTCAAGAAAGGCGCGACAGAGGCCCAAGCCCTGAACCCGAAAAACGAGAAGCTTCAACAGCCAGGGGATGAACAACGTCACCGGTTTTGATAGCGCACGGACTCCCCAGAGAAAGAATAGATCCACTACCCACTGCAAAGGTCTCATCATCCAGACAGAACAACAAAGGCATCACCCTCTGCGAGAAGTAATCTCAGTTCTAGAAAGTTTCGCCGTAGGATGAAGCAGAAGTAATCAATCAAAGGACAATCGTTAAAGGCGTCCTCCGCCTCTAAGCCTTTAGTCATGCAGGACTCACTGACGAGTCCCTAGTTTATATTTTCTTTCTTTCTCTTTTTCTGTCACTTATATGTATTTGCTTGCATTTTCAATAAAATCTGGGATTAACTTGAGCGTCGAAGGGGCCTCCCGAGGTTAAAAACCTTGGGTCCCCGCTGACAAATTTGCTTCATAGCACAGGTCCCAGAACATGCAGGATTGCACCATCCGCTCACAACGGCGTAGATATTGCATATCCGGCCCATGCCTTGACTCGACCGTCGAAGTTCACACTTCCGCAATATGAGGCTCTCGATGACATTCTCTCACTCTCACTCTCTCTCTCTCTCTCTCTCTTTTATCACGAAAAATGATAATATAAGGAGCACGACGGAATAAGAATTTTTTTTTTGCAAAGTAAAGCAAACCGGATCCGTTCTTCACCTGTTGGCCCCAGGAAGGGACGGGTCTATCCCGCAACTGAGTATGAGTCGGCTCTCGTCCGTATCTCTATTTCAGTGGTCTGGATGAGATGGCATGGAGCTCTTGGGCCAAGTACATCCCCGCCACAGAGTCGGGTCTGCTTTGCAGGGAAAAACATCACCTTCGCTTAGGTCCCATTTAAAAGTTTAATCGCCTAACCGTCCCGCAGTAAGAATCAGTCGGCTCTCGTCCGTATCTCTATCTCAGTGATCTTGGATGAGGGACGTGGAGCCCTCAAGCCAGGAAAACACCGCCACTGAGTCGGGTACGGTCCAAACGGTTTCAATGCTTAAATGTAGGTATCAAAGTATGCAAGACCTGCTCAACATTCTCCTACACCCGTTGCTTTCAACGGTTTCCACACCCATTGTTTTCAACGGTTCCCTCACCTCCTTGCAGGCTCGGTTCATCCCTCTGCAGAGTGTGCACCCGTGGTTTGGGGACGCCCTCCATGGAGGAGTCGCGTAGTATACCGAGCTTGCCCTGAGGAGTTCTAGAGGTTTGGAGGATTACAACCGGCCACAAAGCCGTATTTTCGGGCTTGACCCGAGGAGTTCTGGAGGTTTAGAGGATCACAACCGGCCACCGAGCCATATTCTGAAGAGTTTGGGAGGACCAGTCGCACACTTAAGCCGGAACCACTCCCGTCTAGCTGACGGTTGTTATCCCACCTTGGAAGGTGAAAGGATTTATCCACTTCCACGGTAGGGTGGATAACCCCCGCGAACTGTGGCTCCTTCGCAACAAACCGACGATCCGCAACCAGGATCACTCCCGCATAGCTGACGGTTGTTATCCGATCATGGAAGGTGAAAGGATTTATCCACTTCCACGATAGGCTGGATAACACCCGCCAGCTGTGGCTCCTTGCAACTACTCAACCGCTGTTGATCAACCAGTTGGCTAACGACTGTTTCCAACTCCTCAACTATTATATTCGACCGTTCGGTCGCTAACAACAACAGGTTTGATCCTCCATTTATTTAACTCGCACCGACTGTTTAGTCATTTTTACTCAACTTCTCAACTGACTTACACCGAAATTTTAGTCGTTTTTTATCGTTTTCTCAACTGGTACACACCGGCTTCTCAGCCGTCTTCATCGGCTTCTCAGCCATCCCCATCGGTTTCTTAGCCGACATACCCATCGACTCCTTAGTTGTTCTTATCGGATTCTCGGACCAATTTACTACGCTCTTATCTCAAATACATGTCTAACCACTTGTGCATGTACGTACTACTTGAAAGTACAAGACTGCAGTATCATCTGGAAGATTGAGAATGGTTCTACCGAATTACCTCGCTTAGGATAGCTCCTCAGCCCTTATTATCGACTTGTTGATCGTGGCCTATCCTCCGGCAAGACAACCACTGAATCAGGGCGTCTGATTTCCGTCATCGCCCTCAGAGGATACCACATCACCTAAGTGTCGACCCATCAGTCGTTATTTTTCTGATTTATGAGCCGGTAGAGTCCGACCGTTCGGTCATGATCATCATCGGTATTAGAATTATTATCCCGTCAAGACTCTGACTACAAGACCATTCCTACCGGTTTCATAATCCTCCCGACTTTTCAGCTGACTTGTATCAACTTTCAATCGTCCACATCGGTTTCTCAGCCATCATCACCGCTGATTGTCAAAGTCGGGACGATACCCGCCGACTGTTCAGTCGTTATTATCCTCAGGTTCCTCAATGCCTGCCTTCGGACCATTGGCCCTTATATGTATGTACTTCTGATTCACAAATCAGTTAGGCTTGACCATTCGGTCGCCTAGAGGCAAAGTCGAGACCATTCCCGCCGGCTGTTCAGCCATTCGTCGCTTCTAACTCCTTGGTCGTTAAGATTGACTTCTTCGCCGTCCCCGACTTCTCAGCCACCATCTTCGGCTCCCAAGCTTCTTCTCTGGTCATATTCAGCCGCCATTGTATTCTCGACATCTCAACCTCGACCTCCGGATTAAAAACCCGGGCATATTGTTATGATCGGCCCTTGTCCGTTTTCATCTTAATGGTTGTCAAGTTCGTCCGTGCAGCCGCCTCTATTATATACTTCAACATTCTCGACCTAACGCCAAATGGTCGTTATTCACTCAAAAATTGGGAATTCCTCCCACCGGTCATCCGACCGATTATCTATTTTTGGCCGCTCAACTTCTAGTATGAACTCACTGGCCATGACCGACTATTAGTCAACGATTATGAAGATCGACCGCTCGGTCGTGGCTATTATAAGTCTTAAGAGAGTTATGGCGCCTGAATATTCCTCCCTCGGCCGTTATTATATTTTCTGATTTATTAATCAACGGCCATTGACTGCTTTCAGTCCGCAAACGACGATATTCGACCATTCGGTCACCAGTATCCTCTATTTTTAAGTTATCTTATCGCCTAACAATCATTGTCGCATGATTTGATTTCATGATCATCATCTCCGGCTCCTCAGCCGCCATCTCCAGCTTCTCAGCCGTCATCATCGGCTCCTAAGCCGTCATCTCCGGCTTCTCAGCCTTCACCTCCGGCTTCTCAGCCGTCATCTCAGGATAACCGACTGCTAGGAGATTGCTCAACTCCTTCTTTGCATGCTAGCCTGCTCAGGCAGATTGGCTCGGACTTTGCCCACTTAGTCTAGGTCAGAGCTGACTAGTTTTCTAACTTTGTAGTCCGAACGACGTTGGCACTATGAAGTTGGGGGACTGATGATATCGGGGGAAATTTCCCTCGAGACACGTGGTCAAAGGATGCGAGATTGGATCGTCCGACCTGACCCGGTCAAACCCGAGCCCTCGGTCAAATGTGGTCAACCCTGGTCAAACTTGGTCAAACCCGGTCAACCCCGGTCAACCCTGGTAAAACCCGACCGGACCTGTTTAAAAAAATTCCCCATCTCGCCGCGAGCGTGTGGGCGCAAACCGTTCGTCAATCGGAGTTAAAATGAGCTCAAACGGGCCTTCCGAAGTTCCCCATAGGGATCAGTTTGTTTGCTCGGTTTTCTCTCTCCTTGCCCGCTTGGTATAATAGGCTCGGTATGATGCGCTCGGTAACTTGCCCGACGCTCGGTAATGTACTTGCTCAATTTTTCTCTCTCCTCTGCTTGCTCGGTTTTTCTCTCTCCTCCCTTACCTACAAATAGTGGCTCATCCCCTCATTTCCACACACATAACTTTGACCGCCCTTGACCTTTGGAGCCACCCGCTCGGTGCACCGACCCAGCTTCACCATCACTCACTCGCACGATTCTCCTTCACCACGGTTCGCTCGGCATTCTCACCATCAGCCACCGCTGGCTTGCTCGGCTAGCCACACGCTTGGTCTTCTTGCTCACCACCCGCTCGGTAGAGCTTCCACCACCGCTTCCCAGCTCGCTCGGCTCACTGACTTGCTCGGCCGTCTCCCTCATCTCACTCGCCTAACTCTCCTCTTCCTTGCCCGCTCGGTCGGTGGACAGCCACCACTCGCCCGACAACCACCACCATTCACTCGCCCGTCAGCCTCTCATCGACCTGCTCGGCAACCACCACCATCACACTCGCTCGGCCGCCTTCTCGGTAGCCTCCAACTCACCCGCTCGGTATCATCCACCACCGACTCGCTCGGCTGTCGGCTCGGTAGCCTTCACCACCGACTCGCTCGGCCGCCGGCTCGGTAGCCTTCACCACAGACTCGCTCGGCCGCCGGCTCGGTAGCCTTCACCCCCACATCTTGCTCGGTCATTTCCATCTTTCACCATAGCCGATTTTGTCACTGTCTTCTGCTTCATGAGGATGAAGATGATGATTTCTCAGATCCGGTCAACAGAACCAAGAGTCGACATTGCTAAATAGATTAGGCATAATTGGTGCAGATAGTGTCACATAGAAAGTGGGCTATTTTGGCCATAAACCCTTTGGTCCATTAACTCACTTGGCCCAACAATTAACTCCTCCCCTTTTTTAGAGGCTTAGTGGGCTTTAGCCCATTAATTTGGCAAACTTGGACTATTAATAAAGTATGGTATTGTAGCCCAACTCCACCTTAAAAAAGGATTACATTGTCTCCCTTAGCTCGGACTGTGTGAACCGTTCGCGAGGCCGATTAAGTAACGTAGGTCCCACATCGAGCCCCACATATCTTCTGTTCTCCATACCACCTAACCTTATTACTCCCTCTCTCTTTACTTAAACCTCCATGTTTAACCCAACGACCATCTTAACACCGCACGTACCTTGTTTTACCGGACCAGACTTGATCTCGCTTGACCGATTCCCTTTCACCCTCTCTCTCCTGCATCCCTGCATTTTCCGGTTCTCCTCGCACACAGGAGCGACCAGTCATTTTAAGAACTCGCTAACTTAGGCATCGAAGCGGTCTCCCCGGGGTCACACCCTAGGGTACCCTCTGACGTGTTTGCTCATTCCTCTCAGGTCTTCTTTGGAGCGGGTCGGGATCACTTCCGGATCACCTTTCACTCCTCCCCTGTGCCGACCGGGTCCACTCCGCCGGCCGGAGCCACCTCATCCTGATCGGATCGGGACTTTGATGATCGCCTTTGGGGGGTCCTAGGTACTGACCGCCCCCGTGATTTTTTCAGGAGTATCATTTGCATCCAGCAAAGTCTGAATCTGAAAAACCAATCAACTGAAATCCTCCATCTTTTGGATACCATTGACCAATGTCTTGAGTACCTTTGAGATACTTCAAAATCCTCTTTGTAGCCTTCAAATGACTCTCCTTGGGGCATGCCTGAAATCTAGCACAAACCCCAACTGCAAAGAAAATGTCTGGCCTATTTGCTGTCACGTATAAGAGGGATCCAATCAACCCTCTATACTTTGTCTGATCTACATCCTTTCCATCAATATCCTTATCCAAACTTACTCCCAAACTCATTGGAGTAGGTGAAGATGAACTGGACTCCATTCCAAACTTCTTTATCAAGTCCTTTGCATACTTGCCTTGGTTGATAAAGATGCCATTTTCTAGTTGCCTAACCAGCAATCCTAGAAAAGGTCATTTTTTCCATCATGCTTATCTGAAATTTTCTCTTCATCAAATCTGTAAATTTCTGGCAAAGCATCTCATTTTCTGATCCAAAAATGATGTTGTTGACCCACGTAGTTTTGATGAATAACAAACAAATGAATGTACAACGAATTAATGAATTTGCAAAGCATGTCATGAAAAACAGGTTATCACATGCAAAGGAGCCAAATGAAAAACACAATCAAAAGGGATATCAAGATAAGATGAGATGGAACATCATGAGCAAGAGGAGATGAAAAGAGCCAAGAGAAGTGTCCATGAACAATGAAGAACAAGCATAAGCTTAAAGGATGTGCACAACCAAAGGGGGAAATCAAGAAGATCATGAGATGTCACATGAACATTATTAACAAGGTTTGCAAGGCTAAATTCATGTGATCATAATCTGGTTTGGATGGAATAACACACACACACACACACATCACTTTGGTCTTAAACCGAACAGTCACAGTTTTAGGTCCAAGGGACTGACTCCATCATGAAGAAGTGTTGGGCGCAAGAAGAAAATTGATTTGAGCGGGAAATAAAATCTGAACTTTGACTAAGCTTGAAGCTAAACCCCTTAGGACGGTTTTAGCTGATTTATAGCCCAAAAACTTGTCCCATTTAGCCTTCCCAATGCTTTCCTTATTGTGCTAAAAGGTTTGCTTGCAAGAATAGATAAAGGAAAGTGAATGGAACCTTTTTCCTTATTGAAAAAGGTTGGGTGGAGCTATTAGCAAGCTAAAACTTGACATGTAACTTTGCCCAAAAGCTTAGCCAAGCCTAACCTATTTGTTTTTCCTCCAAAAGATTAATTACCTAAAATCTCCATGAGCCCATTGATATAAGCTGATCCTCAGCTTTGAGATCTGTGTGCGTGCAAGTGGAGTAAGCCCAGTAACCAGAGAAGCAGGATGAAACTAGTCCCTTGACCCACAACCTGAACACAGTTTGCACAATACATCCATATCAGGTTTGGTCATTGCAGTTTCGGTCTTGCATTCTCTTGGCATGTGTTTTCATGTGATATTTATGCATTGAAGAGCATCATATTATTCTCTATCTTGCACCACCCTTGTACACTTCAAGAGAAGTCGTCAAGTTTCAAGCTTTGGAGGAAAAGCTTGAGGAAGTCCCACTATTGAGTTGCAGTGACCGAGTAGAAGAGCTTCAAAGAGGAAGTTGTCGTAAGGCCAGCACCAAGGGCAGAGTGGCCGAGTTCACCACTTCGAGAGAAGTGAGATGTATTGTTTCTTAGAGTAAGGAAAAGTGATGAATACAACCTAGGGGTTGCTGAATACCTTGAGTTAGGTATTGAGTAGAGTAAAGCTTCTAGTGAAGCTTGAGTTAAATATCCTTAGTGGGATGTTGAGTGAATCTCTTGAGTGAAAGATTGAGTTGAACTCTTGGAGTAAAGAGTTGAGTGGAACACTTCTAGTGAAGTGTTGAGTGAACACCTTAAGTGAGGTGTTGAGTTGAACATCTTGAGGGAGATGCTGAGTTGAACACTTCTAGTGAAGTGTTGAGTGAACTTCCTAAGGGAGAAGTTGAGTTGAACATCTTGAGGGAGATGTTTAGTTGAACACTTCTAGTGAAGTGTTGAGTGAACCTCTTGAGTGAGAGGTTGTGTTGAACTCTTTGAGTGAAGAGTTGAGT
>JAOWBR010166988.1:0-11723 GCA_028571145.1 Dionaea muscipula
CTTCTTTCTCTCTTTTTTGTTTTATCTACTTACTAAAATTAAATGAGTTTCTATTTTTCTCTCTTGTCTCTCCACTCTTTTTTGTTCTCTCTCCCTTTTTTATATTTTTCTCTCATATCTCTCTTTTTTATAGTCCATAAGTGAGTTTATAAATTTATCAACTAACTTAATAATTTTTAAATTATGGACTAACTTATTGAGTCCATTGGAGTAATCTTTTTTTACTTTTAGTCAATAAATTTTTATGAACCAACACTATAGATTAAGATAATATATGCATTGAGGATGCATAAAAAGAATTTAATATCTGACAAATTTAATCAGGGGCGGAGCTATATTGTCACCGGTGGGGGCCATGGCCCCCCCTTTTCAATAAAAGAATATATACACTCTTCAATTGTTTTTTTTTTCCTATTTTTCGGTAAAAAAAAATATCTATATGAAATATATATACTCTCTATTTGTCTTTTATTCCTTTTTCAAATCATTTATTTATCCTTATTTTTATCTTCTTAATAAGTTAATTTTGGATTTGCTCAATCAGTGATGCTTTTCAGTTAATTTTTTCAATTGGCACCTCCTATTTTTCATTTTTAACTCCGCCCCTGAATTTAATGAGTGAGTCTAAAATCATATTTTACAAACTTAATTATTGAGTCATTGACAATTATCCATACAAACAGCTCCAATATAGATGTTGTAAAGTGACAGCGTCAAGAGCCATGAAAACAAAAGCGTCCGTAGGAAAAGGAATAACAGCTTACAATTTTTCGCGCATTTTTTGTTGGTCAAAGCGCAATTTTTTATTTTGGTTTCAGAAAACGGTCAAAATCCACGACGCGCGCGGAAACTGTGGAAATCCTCGACGGACACTCTTCGCCAAGCGAACTCCATCTCCTCTTCTTCTACTCCTCTCTTCCTACTTAAGATCGCAGAAAACTCCATTAATGGCTTTCCATTCTCCTTCACTCTCTCATCTGCATCATCCTCCTCCATCACCTGCTTCAACGGCGAACTCAATCCAACGGAATCGCTTCGCCACCAGGTCGGTCGGTTTCTCCCTCTCTATCTCCATCACGGCAATTCGATTCCATTGATTTACAATCTTCTTGAGCTCAGAATTGATTGGAGATATTTCGGTTTTGGTTGGAAGTTCTTGTGAAGGTTGAAGAGAGGCGAATTCGAGGGCAAGAATGGCGAAATCAAGCGCGGATGATCAAGAGCTAAAGCGAGCATGCGAAGCTGCGATTGAAGGATCGAGGCAGAAGGTTATGATGTCGATTCGTGTGGCTAAGAGCCATGGTGTTTGGGGCAAGACCTCTAAATTGGGCCGGAGCATGGCTAAGCCTAGGGTTCTTGCTATCTCCAGTACGTTCCTTTTTTTTTTTTGTCTTGTTTTGTGTTCGGTCTAATTCCAAATCGTCTTGATGCTTCTTTGATTGTTAAGAGCTTATGATTGCTGTCCATAGATTGCTTAACATTAATGTGTTAGCGAGGTCGTTAGTCAATCCATTGAGGAATTTTTAACATCAGCCGCTTTGTCCAAATTTTCTCGAAGGACAAAGACGGTGAGAGTTTGAAGTGAGATACCACTCCAAAGTCTATGCGTGTGTAACGTGCACATCACCTTGAATTTGTGAGCATTGTCTGGTGTCCTAGCTGGGACTGGGTGGGAGGAAGGGTTATTGCGGGTATCCTAGCTGCAGGATTTTCTTTTGTATGCCATGCCATTGCAGTGAAACGCTTTTGTGCAACTTGAGATAATAGTTCCAGTTGCATTCCACACAGCTGCGGGTTAGGTGTAGTGGTTTCCAACTTTTTTTTTCCAGCAACAACTGGGTTTGTAGAATTTCTTGGAAAAATTTGGAAGGCAAGTGTGCCAAAGTCACAATGTTGGACGAATGAGCCAAAATCTGGAGTAGTGGACATCATCGGGGACGTCCCAAAACTCTCTGTAAAATTTTACAGTGGTGTCCACAGGTCAATTTCTGCGAGAATAAAACAGGGACAAGCACTTGTTTGTTGGGATTTCTCTTCTAGGGTTTCTTGTAGTGGTGGATTGGAGAGGGTGTATTTTTCAAATCTTGCACTATCCTTGTTATTGGCATAGTGGATTGGTTCTCTCCCTTGGATTTTTCGTGTCTTGGGTTTTCCACGTAAATCTTGGTGTTCTTGTCGTTCCCTCCCCGCTATTCTTTGGTTTCATGTTATTGTGTCATTGTGTGATTTTTCCTCGAATTTGTTCACACTAGTTCTTGGGTTATCATTCCGTGTGGGAGGTATATTTTCCCTACACACAATATAGTTGGAGTATAATTTATCTAAAAAAGACCTTAGTTCTTAAGTTTTTAGGACGACAGAATCACATTGGCTACAATACGACATTTCAATTGTAGTTGTTCAGTATACATAATCTATTTAATGAATTTTAAAGCCTGATATGTGTTGTTAATGCCAAATTGCTCGGGTATTCTTCCCATATCCAAATGCATTGTGCTACCCTATGATTGGTTGTTTGCAATGCAATGTTGGAAGGTGGTGTTTTCAGTCATAGAAAAGAGAGGAACTATTTAAAATCTTTTTGAATCCATGCTATGATTCACTATCATGTAATACTGTTTAAGATCAATAACCGAGTATCTTATGTGTCAACATCCACTTGTTGCAGTAAAGCAAAAGCCTCAACGTACTAAAGCATTCCTTCGTGTCTTGAAGTATTCTAATGGAGGTGTTCTTGAGGTATATTGGAGCTTACTTACACTGATTTGCTTAAATGATTTTTTTTGTGCACAAGAGGATTTGTGGTTATCTTTGAAGCTTGTGTTGCTTGAAATACCTGAATGAGATCAAAATACTGTTGGGATTGTCTGTTAATGGTTCGTGATAGGCCTGTCAAGAAGTCCCATAAGTATGAGCTTAATTTCCCATAGTTGTCTTTTGTAAGATGGAAAGGAGAAGTTCTGTGTATTTTCTATCAAATCCATGACAGCGAGCTTCACGATATTTGATTGTCCCTTGATGGACTGCAATTTATTGTCAACCCTCAACAGTTTGCACAAGAAGTTTCATCAGCCTATATTGAGCTTCAATAACATTCTCTGTTTCCTTGCCATGTACACAACTCCAAACAAATAGATCATCACATAGCATAATTTGCATTGGTAATTTCAAGATAAAATTCAATGCATGTACATAATCATAGTCCCTCGGTCAGCAATCTAGCATGCTTGACTTGGTAGATGATAAGTCAAATGTTTTGTTCTAATAGACTTTTCCTTGTGAACTGCAAAGCAGCACTTGTACCTGTACATGGTAACCTCGATAAATTAATACTCGCTAAAGTAATAACCTCGATTAAAGAATACTCTTGGTCGGTTCTGACTATAGACTAATATGGAAAATTTGCACTCGATAAATTAATATCCTGATTAATTAATGGATTTTATTGGTCCTAAACATATTAATCTATTGAGGTTTAAATGTTGGTGTATCCAGCATGCAGCACACTACAAAGTTGGTTAGTCGACCAAGTGACTTTTACAATTCAGAAAGGCTTTTACCTGCCGACTACGGCAAGCAGCTTTTCTTTTCTTTTTTTCCTACAAGAATGAGTATTAAGTGGCAATTCTCTTGATGGACAAAATGTTTCTAGCTTCATGAATGTTAACATTTTAATTATTCAGTTAAACTTATGCTTCTAGGTTTTCAGTGGCTTCATGCAGTGCAGTTATTTATGTTGGTTCCTCTTCCGAGCAATGTATATATGTAGTTGGGGGTAAAACCCCATTGCGGTGAAGGTGGAATAAGTTCAAACATACACTTAGTTATGCTTGCCTAGGACAGATTAAACCAGCAAGCTATTCAATTGGAACTTATGATACAATACAAATTCACTGCTGAATTATATTAGTCATGTGATAATTGACATGTTTTGACTTTTGAGTGTAAAATGCTGAATTTGTAATGTTTGACTTTCAGCCAGCAAAAATATACAAGCTGAAGCATCTCTCAAAGGTGGATGTGATAACAAATGATCCTAGTGGCTGTACCTTTACTCTGGTACCCTCTTTTCTTTCTGGTGGCAGTTCTGCTTTGCTGGCCTGCTTTCTCTGGTGTACTTTCTTTGACTTAACTTGTTAGGTAGTGACTCAATCAGCGCACTATAATTGACGAATCTTGTGTGCATATCCTACGGATACGTATGATCGACCCCACCTAGTAGGAAGTGTGCGTGTTGTTGTTGTGACTCAATCAAGAAATGTTTCTGAGATGAGTGTAAGTCTATGCTTTGAATCTGATGTCTTGATTATTTGCTGATATTTCCTACAGGGTTTTGACAACCTTAGGAACCAAACTGTTGCCCCACCCCAATGGACCATGCGTAATATTGATGACAGGTACAGATACTGAATTTTTTCATACTATTTTAGTAGTAATTTTTATGTTCTGTTAGTGTTTATGCACTTGTTGTAACATGGATTTTGTATTGTACTGATTCCTTAAACATTAACCTGTAGGAACCGCCTTCTGCTTTGCATAATGAACGTCTGCAGAGACATGCTTGGTCGTCTGCCCAAAGTTGTTGGTATAGATGTTGTAGAAATGGCTCTCTGGGCAAAGGTGTGTATGTTGTCATTATTGTTCTCTTTTCTGTGTTCCAATAATCATCACTCAGTACCTTTTGCAATCATTGTGGTTGACTTGACATGCATTTCCTTCTGATTGTCTTAGACTTGCTGAGTTCATAAGCTCTTATTCCAAGTGAGACCGACTTATTGTACCTTCATCCATCAGAAATGGATGGTTCAATACTTCATTAATGATTGCCTATTCCTCAAATAAAATCCACACTCTTATCTTTTCCATTTTTCCCACCACTCCAACATGCCAACACTGATTTTCCTAATTATCTCAAATTAATTAATTTCTTGGTATAGTCGCACGTGCTGATGTAACCAACTTCAGTGAAAGTTCATGCTTGCAGTAAGAGATGAAGGAAATTCAGAAACGTACTTGCTCGGTTGATATTTCTAATGCAGAATAGCTGACTTTATGTGCATTGCAGAGTTTCATGTACTTCATAGCAATGGGTTTAAGAAACTTATGTAGCTGGCTTGGAAATCCACCAAATTTGTTTCTTTCCAAGAGAATCCAGCAACCGCGGCAAAAGTCAGCTCTCAAGGTGGCCCTGTTGCTGCTATAGTGACAGAGGACTTGAAGGTGACGGTTGAAAAGGAACTTGTATCACAAGCTGAAGAAGAGGACATAGAGGCTCTTTTGGGGACGTATGCCCTATAACTATTCCCTTATCTTTCTTGGGCAGCATTTTTCTCTAACTAAGTAGATGCCATGGGTCTTGTTGCATTGGCTAGAACTGAAACACAAGCTGAAATGTACAAAATTCTTCTAGTGTTAAATGTTATAGCGCAAATGAGATTGTTGATTCTTGAACTTACCCATGCATTTTGTTTGTTTCCCTGTGGCTATCATTTACTTAATCTACTGCCACATGTCAATCCCCCATCCCTCTAGCTTAAGGATGCTGTGAAACATGTGGCCTATGAACACTTTGGATGAGAGAGGTGTAGAGCTCCTACAAACTGAACTTGCTTTCCTAGTCGAGGCCTGCAAGCTGAGACCATCTTGTCTATTGCACTCGATGTGCATTTATTCCTTTTGGTTTTATTGTGAATGAGATGACCATATCCATTTCAGAAGGAAGTAAAAGATATTATTCTGGTGAATTATTTGATTAAAGATCCCTTTCTAATCGATCTTTTTCTTAACTAATGATACTCCATCACTGGGGATTTTTTTCGTACCATATTCGAATATTGTCTGATTGGTTTTTTAGCATTTGATGTGCATAGTTATGTCATGGGCATTGGTGAGGCAGAGGCTTTCTCGGAGAGATTGAAGCGTGAACTTCAAGCCCTCGAAGCAGCAAATGTACATGCTATTTTGGAAACCGAACCTTTGGTCGAAGAGGTGACCTTTTCATGGATCTCTTTTTTCTCCTTCCTCTAGATAAAGTGCCACAATGTTTTGTCAGCTGATTAATATTTCATTCTCAGTTTATGTCCTTTTATATGTGCTGTTGACATCCTGAACATGTTCTCCATGTATGGTTGGCAACTTTAAAGAAGATGAGACTTATAAATTCTTTTCCTCAGTTTCCTTGAGAGCTAAATTTCCTTGAATGCAGCGAAGTTCCATGGAATTATAAACAAGCTCGAGTTTATATCTTAGGGTATCTTTCTTTGCCGGTTCTAAGGAATAAGTTTTTTCTTCGACTATCCATTTCTCCTTCTCCTGCTCATGTTCTGTGTGCGACTACTTGGAAAGGGCATGGATATGATACCTCAATGCTATAGGAAAGCTGCTAAAAACTTGAGCCTGACATGCTGCAAATGTGTGTCATTCTTCTTCGAGATTGCGAATAACATGGAAAAATGATGGAGATTTGGACTAGAGCTAAGCAGCAAATAGATCCCTCTAATGGGAGAAAGGCTTGGTTTCATTGTTCTTTCAGATTGATTAAACAACATACCATCATGAGGATGGAATAAAGTGGCTAGTCAGTTCGTGGTTTCAGTTCCAAGTTCTAATATTTTGTCCTTGGAGATTAGCTGCTGCCAACCACTTACAAATTCTGATGCACATTACAATGTCCGTATGTCATGGGCTGGTTCTGCAACAGCCGCGTGGCACCCAAGTGTTCACCAAAATACGAGGGTTCATGCCTTTTCTCACGGACCACTTGCCTAAGTCAAGGCACACAAGTTGCTGAAATAAGTAACAAGAGAGTATGACAATGAGAAATGTGGCTTTTATTGAGAAAATACAAAATTTGGGAAAATAAGAAAGGGTTCCTACACCCAAAAGGCTACAAAAGATCTAACCAAATCTGACTAGTTGATCTAACACACCAAGTCCCTCTACCCTAGGTGACTGGCTGTTTCTTCCCAAGGATTAGACCAATTCCCTTTTGGTTGATGATTTGCAAATTGTTTCAAGCCCCTTATTCATACTAGTTGAAGGGTGGTGTGCCTCTTCATCCAAGAGCTGCGACTCTTCTAAGTCCAATGCATCTCTCTTGAGGTGTGACCCTTCAGCTTCCTTGGCAGATGCCACTCCATTTGCCAAGAGTTATGACTCTCTGATAGTACATCTCCTCTGGCCAAAGGGTGAGACTCTCTAGTAGTGCATCTCCCTTTGCCAAGGGTTGTAACACTTTGGCAGTACATCTCCTTTTGTCAAGGGGTATGTCTCTTCGGTATGCGTCTCCCCTTTGCCAAGGATTATACCCCTTAATCTGCCACTCCCAAAGGGTGCATCCCTTGGAGTTGGGCCTCTTTGCTGGCCCATGTTGCAAAGCTGTGTGTTGGCCTTTGGCCTTGCTGGCCTGTTGGTTGCTCGCCATGCTAAGACCCAACGCTTCCTTGCTGTGACAAATTATTGCTGTGTTGCTTGAGATGATTCAGGCTGCCATGACCCTTGTCGCCTTATCTCACACTGCCAAGCCTCCTCGGTCCCAGGGTAGAGTTGGTCTCCCTGACTCTCATTTTGCTTGGTGTCTTGGCATGTCGCCGTGGATGGAACAAGCTGCCAATACTTGTGCTTTGCCTGTACACTTGCCCCTCTCGGGTCCGGATTTGGGGAGTTAGGCTTTGTTGACTCACTTAGTCACGCTGGCTGTCACACATACATGTAAAAGCACAAGGACATCTCAGTTTCCCATTCCTTCAGATTGTTTGTCTGTGGTTGTAGTCCATTGAAATCTTATATTTTCTTGGTATGGCCTAGCTTGTCATCACTGATTCATTTGCTTTATTTAAGTTACCGACTTATGCTGGTGATTGGTTTATTCTAGGTCCTACTTCTAGTTCAGCTACTGAATGTCTTGTTGTATGCAGGTGCTGCTAGGGCTAGATTCTGCAATGAATATTGTGGAGGACATGGATGAGTGGTTGGGAATTTTCAATATTAAACTTAGACACATGAGAGAAGATATTGAGTCGGTCAGCACTTTATCTCTTCAGTTTGTCTTTGATATTATTTTCCTGTCCATTTTAAATCTATCATCAGTTGGAATTATATAAGTCCATATCCATACTATAAGATGATCGAATGACAAATTCTACTGCTTACCTGTCTACATTTATGTAAAAGCAGATAGAAACCCGAAATAACAAGCTGGAGCTGCAGTCTGCGAATAATAAAGTACTGATTGAAGAACTTGACAAGTTCGTTGAGCGACTACGTGTCCCTTCGGAGGTAGGTCTGTTTTGTTTGAAGAGTTTCACACTACTGGACTTCTCTGACCCTGAGCGAAACAGCTAATTGCAGTGTACTGCCTGTAGTATGCAACATGTCTAAAGGCAGGTTCTTTTGATGAAGCAAACATGTGTGACGACCTCGAAGCATGCGAGTGGTTAAGCAGTGCGTTATCTGGCCTTGAACTGTCCAATATGGATTCAGCTTTTGCAAACATGCGAGCAGTATGTTTCATGCTTTCAATATTTTGTTCTTATTTCCTTGCTTTTCAACCGTCTACTTTGTTTGCAAAAATCATGTCTGTTCTTCTAGGCCATTGCTTTAATATGCAAATATTTTTGAAGCCTTTTGTGGTAGCTTTTAGTGATATTCTATATAATCAACAGATGATTCTTTGTGTCATTGAGATAAATATGGCGTTTATTGACTTCCCATTTTGTCAACCTAGATAGTGGGTATTGGCCCTTTGGAACTCGGCAATTAATCTGTTTCCACTGATGTGACGTGTTGATCAATATTTTGCTCCATATTTCCAGTATCTTTTCCATTTCAGAATTCAAATTGATGTCTAAGTGATGAGTTTGGACTTCTACTGATCTAAGTAGTAAGCAGAAGTGCTACCACCCTAATTAGTTTTTCGCTCCAGTTTTTTCGTGCCTCTTGTCCACTGTAAATTGTCTGGGATTAAGTTTTCAGAATCTAATGACTGACTTGGGTCCATAGATGTGCTTAAATATCTTCTTGATGAGAGTATACAGCATATTCCTCATTTGAAGTGCTACCGTCCAATTGAGTTTTCATTGTCGATCAAAGTGCTAAGCAAAGCAGTTTTTTCCGACTTCTTGTCTACTGATTGCCTGATTGAGCTTAATACAAGGAGATATCTTCATTTTGTTATCATAGACTTCAGATAGTATTGAAAGGTTATTTCTGGACATGCCACAGGTTAAAGAGAAGAAGGCAGAACTAGATAAGCTGAGAAGTACATTTGCTCGAAGAGCATCAGAGTTTTTGAGGAACTATTTCGGTAGCTTGGTGGAGTCCATGACAAATGATAAGAGTTTTTTCTCTCAGGTCGATAAAGTTTATGTCTTGACATTGACAAGAGAAGCTTGAACTTCAAACAACTTTAACCTCTAGGTTATACTCGCATTGAACAGCGTGGACAGTTAAAACGTCCTGATCATGCTGATTTGCGGTACAAATGTAGGACATATGCTCGCCTTATCCAACATTTGAAGGTAAACTTCAGAAGACAACACATTATTCTTGACATCTCTTCCTCTTAGTCTTTTGCCTGTTTTTACTTCTCCAGAATCTTGATAAAAGCTGCTTGGGTTCATTGAGGAAAGCGTACTGTAGTGCTCTCAATTTGCTTCTTCGGCGGGAGGTCTGTAGAGAAATAAGTCCCATTCCTCTTGTGTATTTCTTTCTTATCTCGTCAGTATCCTATGTCACGTTGTACTTCATGGAGAAACTCATGCAGCAATTTTATTATGAGCATGTATCATGAATGGTTCATGAGCCAGATTACTTTTGACACCATCAGTGTTTGGAAATTTCTATTTCCACCACTGGCTTGACTCATGGCATCACTTTTGTTTTTGTTTTTGAAAAGTTCGACAAACATTGTCGAACGGTTCGAGAAGGCGGTCGAATGGTTCGACAATATTTGTCAAATGATTCGACAATGTTGGTCAAACTCTTTTAATAAAAGAGAAAGAAAAAGTGGTGGCGTGAGTTACTTTTGTGGTGGAAATAGAAATTTCCTCAGTGTTCCTCATACTAGAGTTTTTTCACCTTAAACACTAATCATATTTCTTCCTCCATGAATCATAAAGTACCATCCATTATGTGCAGGCTCGAGAGTTTGCAAATGAACTGCGTGCTGGAACTAAAACACCTAGAAACCAAACCATCTGGTTTGATGCTTCTGCTGCTACTGGTCAGAACATGAGCACTACAGACACGTCAGTAGTTTCTGATGCTTATGCCAAAATGCTGACAGTGTTTGTCCCGCACCTTGTGGATGAGGTTCCATCCTGGTCTTTAACTTAATAACTGAAGGTATATCCTCAGATTTTTGTGCTTATAGAGTTCTGCACGAACTTGCAGAGTTCCTTTTTTGCACACTTCATGTGCTTCGACGTTCCTACAATTAGTCCACCCCAAACTGTGTTCAAGGAGGGTGAAGAAAATGACGATGATCAGGAGATCATGGACATCGATGATGCTGGCAGCAAAGCAGGTAAATGTTCATGCTAGTATACCTTCATATTGTCCTGCTACATTAATTTTATATACATAATTTTTTCTCAAAATGAGATACTTGTGATGTTTTCTGCAGGTAAAAATCCTGAAGAGTTGGCTGCACTGAATGAATGTCTTCCAGAGTTGCTTGATGGGATCCAAGTAAGAATTTCAATAGATTGATTGGTTTTTGTTTATCCTAGAATGCTGATTCATGATCACGGTATTAGATAGGGGTGAAGACACTAGGGATATTTTGTTTCTACTTTCTCAGTTAGTTTCAAAAGGTGTTAGATTACTGAAAATGTCACATGTGAATAGTAAACATGCTGGTGGTTCAGTTGTTCAGAACCTTGTTTATCAAGTGATATCTGTAAAGCTTGCTTCAAGTTGGTTGCTTGTAGAATTGGAGGTTCTCACTTGGTTAGATATTGTGCACAGTGATGTGGACATGACATTCATTTTAACTATCTCGTGCTGATTTACATGCTTAAACAGTGTTCTGTTCCGCCTTAGATAATCAATATCTAGGTCACGTGTCCTATGGTAGGACATCGCAAATATCTATACTATAAAGCCAAGGCATCTCCTTCATGTAGCATTTTTCACTTCCCAAAATGTTTTGACATTTCAAGATTCTGTTGGATAATAGTGATGAACTTATTTTATACTAGGAGTAACCCGTTTACCACACGAGAAATTAAAAACAACAAAAGAAAATTATGAAAAAAACCCCACCCTACTCACCCTACCCACTACTCTTTTCTCCTCTTTTTCATGATGTGATATATATGTTAGTCATAACTTATGTATTTGTATAAAGATTCAAATCTCTTTCTCCTTTGTAATAATAATTAAACAAAATCACTTTTTTGAATTTGAATAAATTTGAATGCCGAAGTTACTAAAAGAAAGAAGTGTTGCAAAATTTTAGAAATTTTGAGTCAAATTTTTTATGATGAAAAAGCTTGGATTGTTTGGTTTGTCTGTTTTTGGTTTTAAGTTTTTAGTTTTCAGTAAAAATAGAAAACATAAAACGTGTTTGGTTTATAATTTGTAATTTATAATTTATCAGGCCTTGAACGTTTTTCTTGTTTTTCTTGTTTTGAAAATTTCTACTGAAAACATAGAAAATAAGGGACCGTTTGGTTTTTCTGTTTTCAGTTTTTATTTTTAGTTTTTAGTTTTTAGTTTTC
>JAOWBR010166999.1:0-11721 GCA_028571145.1 Dionaea muscipula
GTCGGCAATGACAGACCACATGACGGCGACGGCGACGAACCAGCACCCCACCGTCGACCTCCTCGATCTCAATCGTCGCCAGGCAGAGCTTCACCTTCGCCCTCTCATCTCCCTCACTCTCGAATTGTAGATCTGTCGACGATGACTGCGGACGATGGGCAGGCTCGATCTCCATCGTCGCCATGCTCGTGTCATCGTCGCCGTCCGATGGTGCGTCGTTGTCGGCAGCTGCTGTGTGGTCGTCGTCCGGTGGTGAGGCTCCTGCTGCTCCTCGGTGGCGGCGTCGGCAGAGGGTGAGTGAGGGAGATGTAGATGGAGGATGAGTGAATTTAGGGATTAAGTTAACTGACAGTACACGTGGCACAATCTGGTGCCTCCATTTCATCTAATCCAAGGGCTGTGGTTGTATGTCACGGTTTGTGTTTTATTATATGTTCATATAACCTTCCCGTTTAATAATATATAAGATATATAAATATATATATTGAAAAAAAATTAATATATATATATATATACCGGGTAATCGGGTGACCTGATTACCCGATTGTCTTGAAAGCGATGACCTGGAACTCGACCCAGTAAGAATCGGGTTCGGGTCTCACCCGATCCGGTTGTAACCGGGTCGGTTTTACCCGGTCCGATTAAGACCGAACCGGATTGGGTTTCGGATCGGGTTTCGGGTTGGGTATGAAGTCTATACCCCTATTAAATATTGACTTCACTATCACTTAAGATATAATCTTAGAGTGAAAAAGAGGGTGAAAAAAGAGGTCACGGAACAACCCCAATATGTATTTTTTTTGGGTCGGGTATGAAGTGTACACCATATATTTTTTTTCGAGACAAGTAAAAAACCACTCATCTGCAACCCTGGCTGGTGCTGCTACTCGGCAAACAAAATTGAAACCCTACGACACGAGGCCGAGACGACGGTACCTCGTCAGTCGCCATTTCGACCTCGATATCGAACCCTAGATCTTCGTCGACTCCCATCGTCATCCAACAATGGGGGACTTCAATGATCCCTTCAATCGGAACCAAAACAGCAACGTTCAGGCTCGCACGAAAGCTCAGAATCGCGCCAATGTTCTTCAGCTCAAACTGGTACAATTTCTCAATGTCCCTTAACCTCTTATTTGCTTGAACCGTTGGATTCGGTTCCTCTTCGATTTTCTCGTTGCCTTGTTGATGGAACCTATGTTTTGCCCCCTTTGAAACCCTAGGTTCAACATCCTGTGGATTTCTGAATTGGGGTTTTGAAGATTTAGTTTCCTCGTTATGGGGTTTTGATTTGCTTCTGCTTCAATCGGCTTTTGTTGTCACCTTTCGGTTATCGATGGTTTTGTCCGTAAATGCTAGTTCCTGCAGCGTTAGTAGTTGTACATGAAATAACTCATTAATTTAATGCTTGGTATCTGTATTGTATACAGTGATAGTATTATTCTGTAACTTGCGGTACTGCTTCCGTGACGTGCTGTTGAGGAACAAAACCATGGACATCAGATTGATGTGGCATGTTTTGGGGTGTCGATTTATTGGATTAGTCATAGTTGATTGGTTATGTTGTATCTTGAAATGGACCGAGATGGGTGGATTTTTATTCAAGGATGACTGGAAGTGTTTATTTGGGCGTCGATTAGAGTATTTAAGTACACTTTGCTGTATGCGCAGATTGGACAAAGTCATCCGACGGGATTGACACCCACCCTGTTGAAGTTGTTTGAGCCCCGCGCCCCGCTGGAGTTCAAACCTCCTCCAGAGAAGAGGAAATGCCCACCATATTCTGGTAATGATTAATCTGTGTTCTTATGTTTTTGTCATCTTCTAGTGCCGGAAATTTTGATTCCTTCTAGTGTGCAACAAAATTGATCTGATGTTCTCTTTCCTATGTGAAGGAATGGCTCAATTTGTGAGTTTGTTTGTTGAGAAGGATGATCCTCAATACGCTCCTCCAGTTCAAAAAGGAGAAACTCCGGTATATCTCTCCCACTCTCTCTCTCTGTTGAAAGCATCATGAGTCATTTCCCAAGGAAATAGTGGGTTTTGGCTCAGCCGATCTTCTTTTCGTTGTGATTAACTGCTGCAGTGTCTACTTTTATTTCTCTCTCGTTTTTCCTGTAGGTGTTCCTAGTTAGTTATCACTCTAACTAAAAGATCTATGCTTTGTAGTCCTCCAGCATTGTAAAACAGGGACACTACTATTTCAGAGGTTGAGTACCTTCTGGGTGTCTTACAGCTAGGTTTTCTGAGATGTACGTGTAGTGTTCTTGAATCTTTTTGGAGGTGTGTAGTGGTTGGTGGATTATAGTGTCCCACTAACTACAATCCACCCTTTTGTGTGAAACAAACTGTAAATTTTGATGCTTATATATGTGAAATTAATATGCTATAACAAATAAATACTGTCAAAGTTCTTGATTATAACATTTATTTATGTTAAATATCACACCCCCTTTGGCTTCATGGTGGACATGTATTGAACTAATTGCATGTACAAACTCAAAGCTTGGAAAGTGTATTTGTTGCCATCTCCCCCCTTTACCTCATTCCGTATCTCAGATGTTCTAAGCAATATGTTGTATGTCCATCTCAGTACTACTTTGGTTGAGGAAGCAATGCCCATAATTGACCATGTCAATTTACCACAATAATTTGCTTGGTGCTTCGTGAAACGCTCAGATGATTTATTTATTCTTTTAACTTGAGTGGCCTCACCAGTCCATTTACTCTCTAGAACCTGTTATTTTCACTGTTCTCCTTATGCATCTTTCTCTGTATAGGCTGAAAGAAGAGCCAGAATCCAGAAATTGCGACTGGAAGAGGGTGCAGCAAAAGCAGCTGAGGAGCTTGAAAAATGTGATAGCTCTCCTGATTATAATGGTTTTTTTTTTTCTTTTCTTGAGCTTTTGAATCCTTTTGTCATTGTTTATCTTCTTGGTTTGTTTTTTGCAGATGATCCAAACAACGATCCAAATGTAACCGGAGATCCTTACAAGACTCTTTTTGTTGCTAGACTTGTTAGTACTTCATACTTATCCCTGTGCTCCATTTTCCTTTTCCTGATGTTTACACACTCCATTTCATCTAATTTATTTTCTATTGAGTTATCTATCTTTCACTACAACTAATCTTTATTGTCTGCTTGCAGAGTTATGAAACCACAGAGAGCAGACTTAAAAGGGAGTTTGAAACTTATGGGCCGATAAAGCGGGTAGGTATTTGTAAGCGTCCCCTTGAGGGGATCAGCTTATTCCCTTTAAACTTCGGTAAGAGGTCTCTCATGCTGAACAGTGGGTTTCTCTGTGTCCTTAGTTCCTTACAATAGTCACACCACCTTTTTGTCCCCTCCAGAGCAACATTTGGAAATGCACTGGAAGTTATAGCTTGATGATGTGCATACCTGTTTGCCTAACAAATTAGACTATTGTCAGTAAACTTTGTGGTCTATGAACATTTCCTACTCAAACTCTTTTACTTTTTACATTATCAACTGCATATTTTCTTAAAGAAAAGTTCAATTTTTATTCCTGTGTTATTTGGTAGAAACACCAATCTTTGTTCCTACCTTACTGTCTTTATTTTCGTATTCGTGATGAGTGCCTATAAGATGAACAATTGGTTGTGAATGTTAAATCTATTACCCAATTTCGTGAGAAAACTCAACATGCAGATTTTGTGCACCAGACATGATTTGTGGACCTTTAAGCTGCGTGTTGTGACTTGTGTTGTAGCTATCTTTGCATTTTTTGTCCTTTTTTTTTTGTCTTTGACATACTTTTGAGTTTTAGGCAATCAGCCAAGGAGTTTTTGTACATGGATTTCCTAGCAGTAAGGCATTATTTTTGTCAAACAAACAAAATTTCGTTACAATTAGTAATGTATTTTACGTGTTATCTTCCACCTTAAGAATTTGGTTTTGGAGGCTGTGTTTTACTCTACATGGCATATTGTTAAGTTGGGCATAGCTGTTCCATCCTGGTTTTGGGCCCTTGCTGTATCAGGAATGAAAACTTTGTGCTTTACCAAGTGAGATCTCAAGAGTATTAGAATTTCCCATTCAATTCTTAGATAGATGGTGTATATTTTATGGTTTCCTCCACCGGAAGTTTTCTGTCTGATCTGGTTGTAAAGATCGTGCTTCATCCTGTATGGCAAAGCTGAAATAGTAAGTCAGTTGGAGCTGATTCAAATCGCCTATTGGCACTATTTTACCAGCTACAAAAGGGAGAACTGACATCCACTAGCTTTAAACTGCAATGGGTAAAATTGCTGGGAGTATAAGCATCTCTCTCCTTTCAATTTGTTTTCACTTCCTGCTATTGTCTTCACTAAGCTTTTCATTCTTATTTAGTGGCCATCAAAAAATCTATCGGCAGTTGACAAGGGATTCTGGTATTTCCCATATAACTTGAAACTACTATTTACTTTTAAAGTTTCCCTGGTAAGGGGATCAATCTCTTCATCATGCATAAATTGTCCTGGTAAGGGGATAGTCCATTCAAGGCCTCGTAAATTGGGCACATACATCAGTGTCTCTCCAACTCTAGCAGTTCCCGGTGTTCCATTCCGCTTGTGGAGATTTATGGCTTAAAAGGTGAGCGCGGCTAGCAAGGCATAGTGCCTATCTGCCGTGCCATTTAGGATTTTGCTTCTTTTAAGTGTTCCTTGTAAAGTTGTTTGCGTAGAAGCTGGGAAACCAGCATAGTAATGCCGTCCCATGCCCCAGTTTTTTTAACCTGAATATTTTATTAACTATTTTGTTGTGAGTTTGCAGGTGAACATGGTGTATGACAAAGAGACAAACAAACCCAGAGGATATGCTTTCATAGAATATGTACATACACGAGATATGAAAGGTTTGTTACATGTTCTTATTCAGTTTTTAGGGTTATGTATTACTCTAATGTTCAATTGCATCTGCAGCTGCATACAAACAAGCTGATGGGAGGAAGATTGATGGGAGAAGGGTCCTTGTGGATGTTGAACGCGGAAGAACTGTTCCGAATTGGCGACCACGAAGACTGGGTGGTGGACTAGGAACAACAAGGGTTGGAGGTGAAGATGCCAATCCTAGGCAGCCTGGAAGGTAAACGAGCATTTAAGCTATTCTGAGAATCTTCTTTTGTGTATAGTGGCTACAAGATTCTCGCTGCTTGTTTATCTGGACTTGTTAGATTACATTAAGATGATGGTGTAACGATATGGTTTCTAAATTGTGCTTGCAAGCATTTTCGTAGACATCCTAGACGGCTGAAGCCTGAAGTGACGGTCCTAAGGGGTCCTGAAGTCCTGACCAATATAAGCTAATCTCTGTTTGAGTTGGAAACATTATAAAATTTATAACGGAAATAACTAACTGGAGTATGTGGATTAGTTGTACTATGTATATCCTTACTAATAACTAGCTCTATAAGATGCATTAAGAGGATATTTCACTTTTTAAAACAAGGAAGGCAGCAATTGGTAAGCATTTATCTTGTTTGCTGTCGAATTAAATGTATTTATCTTCATTTAATGTTAAGCCATCGTTCGTGTCTATTTTCTTAACGCTCTCCACTGGGGTTAATTGCACTTGACGTCCCCTAGTATTTTACCGGCACTTAGTAGTACTGTTTGTTGATGTGAGATGCATCCTGTGTGGATATGTACTTAAAATCAAATAAAAGGTTAAGACCAACATTCATGAGTGTTATGCTCTGTGGTCTTTGTGGACCGTATTGTTATGTGTGTGTGGTGTGTTATCTCAAAGCCAGTAGTGTTTCTTGATTGTAATTTACTTATGCTGTGTTGGTTCTAATGGGTTTTCCACATCATGTGTTTGTTTCTGTCGTTACTCTAGGTTGTCTACCACATATTATCAGTATTATTTTGCTTTTTCTCTGCAAATTTTGTCCTTTTTCTCTGTGGGTTACCATTCTGCATGCTGACCATCTGCTTTGGTCCAATTTATCAGCTGTTGTATTTTCGCATAGAAAGGTGGGTTGGTTGTTGGGAAGGCCACAGCAGCTATGGGCTGTTGAGTGGCTTATCATTCCATTAGATTTGTGCAATATTTTAAGTCCATTTTGAACGCCGGTAGATGCCCAAAAAGAAAACAGGTTGCTTTTTGGGAGCTTCAGCTGGGAGTGAGATTTAGTTTTTCTTAGCGCACCTCATGGATCTGATAGACGTTAGCAGCCAGCTAATGACTTGTTTTTGTTAGTTACAGCAGTGACCATTTACTGCCGAGTTGGAATCCCCAATAATTTGCAATGTGATTTGATTTTCTACATAATATGCATGTATTATCTGGTTCAGTGCTAGGAAATCTGTGAATTAAATGAGAATTTTGCAGGGAGATCCAATCGGGGGGCACATCTCGGTCTGAGGAACCCAGGGTACGCGAGGACAGGTATGATTAATAGATCACCAGTCTTAATTTTCTCCATGTCTTGTATAATGCATGAAGGTGAAAGTTCATCCTAGTAAGTATTGAAACATGGATGTTTTAGAAGCCTATTGACATACCAATATATGAGTTGTGAAGCATGCATTTCATTTTTAAATGAAAGTGCTTTCTGCTGGACATTCTTGTAATTTGCCTATTTTTTGAGGCGGGTATGTGCAAGAGAGTCATGATTCAATGCTCATCCTGTATTTTTTAAAATTCCAACTTCGTTTAAGATCAGTCATGTCGGGGGGGTTCGGGTTTAGAACTAATTTTACTTTGTGGGATTTGTTCAGGGAGAGGGAGAAATCCAGAGAAAGGGGCAGGGAAAGAGAGAAGGAAAGAGAGAAGTCTCATGAGCGATCGCTTGAGAGGCCAAGGGAACGTGACCACCGGGAGGATCGGCACCATAGAGATCGTGACAGGACTCGAGACAAGGAGCGGGAAAGGGAGAGAGACCATGGCCGTGATCGTGATCGTGACCGTGACCGTGACCGTGACCGTGACCGTACCCGTGACAAGGGAAGGGACCGCGGTCGTGACTATGACCGTGAGCGTGATCGTGACCGTGACCGGAGACCCCGTGATAGGGAAAGGGAGAGAGACCGTGATTATGAGGTGGAGGAGCCTGACAATGATCGTGGGCGCTCCCGTGACAGAGACTATGACTATGATCACCTGGAACCAAAACGCGAACAGCATGATGAGAGGGAGAGGGAGAGGGAGAGGGAGCGTGGTTATGGTCATGGTGGAGGGGAGGATGAAGAAGGGTGGTATGACCAGTCAGAACATGGACGCAGGCGGTCAGATACCGAGCATGACAAACACTATGAGCACTATGGGCACGGCAGGGCAGGGTATGATCAAGAAGAAGACGGAGGTGATGTTGACAGGTATAATGACTACCACCGTGATGGCCGTGATCAGTATGATCCAATGGAGGGTGAGTACAACGGTGAACCTGATGCATAAGCCGTCAGTATCCTTATAGCAAAGTGCAGGACTTCGATGTGGACTTGTGTTTGATCAATTTGCTGTGCACCTCCTCTCATTAGCTTTTCAAGGGTTTTTTTTTTCTTTTTTTTTTTTAATGAAACAATGGTGATAGAAATCTCCCCACCCAGGTAGGTGTATTTTGGCGTGACTTTTGGAATTTTCTTTACTCGCCTTTGCTGTTATTGTGGTAAGAATCTCGACTTTCAACTGCATGCCATGCCATGCCATTGTGGTAAGAATCTCGACTTTCAAATGCTGTTACTTATTCAAAATCCTCTCGACATTTGCTCAAAAACTCTCCCTTGCTTAATTTCTCAGCCCAGCCCAGCCAGCCGTTGTTTTTTCCTAGCTTAGCAAGCTGCTCTAGTTAATTCATTGGATGATCAAATGAGTAAATTGTGTCTCAACTTGGAGAAAGAAGATGCCCTCGAGACCATAGATTCAAGGTATTTGATGACAAAGAGGCATATATTTTCAACGATAGTAATAACAGTTTGTCGCGTAGTATAGCTGGACGTGTATTACATTACACATTGCACACATGCATATATTTTCAACAATAGAAGTGACAGCTTGTCTTGCGATCTGCACACTAGCACATTACACACATGCAATTAATAAACATAGGTCCTAAACGTAACACTATTTAAAAAAAAATTAAAAATCAAAATGTTTAAAATGTCTCTATATGTCTCTATTGTCAAATAAATAGAAAAAAAATTGGTAAGAGCTCGATTCACACTTGCCTTATCTTCTCAGAGCAAAAATTGAAGATTCGCAGAAGATGGTAGTAAATTTTGATTCAAATAAGGTTAGTAAAAACCTAAATCTTAGAGTAAATGCATATAATTTACACTTATAATGAGATTTTTACCCAAAAACTATACAAAATCAACAAATCTCAGTTTTTTTTTTTTTTTTTTGGGCAATTTTCAGAATTTTTTTTTGTTCTGACGATGGATACTGTCGGACCTTAGATCCGACTCCCATTAGGGACTGTCGGACCTTAGGTCCGGCTGTTCCCTTGGAGGGTAGGCCCTAAGGGCCGACCGTAGGCCTCAACCTTTTTCTTTTTTTCCCAATATTTATCTAATTAATTACATTTGTATTTTTGAAATAATTTTATAAATTGTTTGATTTTATGAAAATAATAATTTTAATTAATTTGTACTAATGCAGATGTTAAAGAGGCATGCACAAGATTTAGATTAGTATCCGGGCCAACTTCGTGGTCGGCTAATCATGACTTCTGCACAGATTCATCCATCAGTAGTCCCACCGGCTGCCGAGGGATGTATTTTCATGTTTCAAAACATTCAGAATCTGCTTTGTTTTTATGTTCGTATTGGACAATTGATTCACTCGTGTTAATTCATCGTGTTTATTTTTTTAATAATATATTCTCTCATGTCCTTTAAAACCTGACTAAGTAGAACAAAAAAATAATAAATATAATCAAAAAGCCCAAATGCCCAATAATAATAAGAAATAGTAAATTAGCACCTAGGCGCTAGTCGGACGGTCGAGGGAGGCCTAGCGCCTAGGCGGGGCCTAGACGGCCCTAGGCGGGGATTTTTAGAACAGAGAGCTCATGTACGCCGCTGCTTGTAAGGATCAAGTGTGTGATTGTGTCTGTTCTTTTTCGGATCAACCTGTACTCTTCATGCACCACCAACTATCTCAACTCTTAATATCTCAAATGAACATTACGTTATTTTGGTCCCTGTGGATTTTCTCACATCAGTGTCGGTATTTCTGTAATTGTCACTCTTCTTACAACCAAAATATAATCGACCCCTTCTTTGTCCGCTACCTGGTTTGGTACGCTGAATAGCAAACCAAATATTTTGTTAATGACCAATTCTTCTAAGTTATTCTTCCATTTTTTCCCGATTATCGAATATTCAATCCGTCTTAAAATAACAACCGACATCGAGATATTCATCTTCCTCAACTTTATTTACATCGTGATATATTGCTTCATCTTCATTTACATCAAGATATGTTGTCTGTTCTTCTTCGTTCTAAAAATAATAACCCTGTCAAAAAATAATACAAATCGCAGTTGAGAGTCGAAGAAAAGCAGGATACCTATCATGGGGTAATTTGATATGTAATATATAATGTGTACTTTTTGAATATATAAATGTGCATCTTTTCATGCAATATACATATTTTTTTATACATATTATATTTTATATGATATACAATCATTCTATTTGAATTATATATCAAATATACATTTAATGTAATTTTTTAAATTTTTTATTTGCATAAGATGTATACAAATACTATATGTAAAATTGTAGATAATTAATACCATATACATATTTCTACATCTTATGTAATAAATGATGACAATTTTTATACTGACGGACAGATCATGACGGGTAGATCTGTTCGGCCAGGGGCAATAATAATTTCATAATTACCCCTGATACTCCCGGAAAAATCCCCAAGAGTAATCATCAAAGTCCCGAACAGAACCGGGTCAGAGAAGTCCGGCTGGAAGTTGGAGAGGATCCGGTCGGCTCGGGAGAGAAGTGCTCTTGATGACCTGGATGGCCTGAAACGGACAAACAAACCCGTCAAAGGGTACCCCGAGGTGTTAGCTCGGAAAAACCGCTCTGATGCTTAAGTCAGCAGGTGAAGAAGAAAGCGGAAACCCCCTAGCAGAGGAGTACCGAGCGTGGTACCAAGCGTGGTACCGAGCGTGTTACCGAGCGTGAGAAGGAGGTCACCGAGGGCAAAGTACCGAGCGTGCTACCGAGGGTAGTACACCGAGCGTGCTACCGACCGAGCCTGTTACCGAGGGTGCTCCGAGCGTGCAAGGGAGAGTCCAAAGGTCTGAAGTCCAATGCAAAGGTAAGAATGCGCGTACCTGAGAGGTGGGGAGGAGACCCCTATTTATAGGGGTTGGGAAGGTGGCAAAATTACCTAGCGTGGTACCGAGCGTGGTACAGGTCGTGGTACCGAGTGTGGTACCGAGCATGTCACAGAAGTTCATTCAAAGAGCATACCGAGCGACCTGCCGAGTGTCCTACCGAGCGTCCTACCGAGCGTGCACCAAAACTTTGGAAAAAAACCCGGTCGATCCGCTCAGTCTTTCGGTTCACTTAGGCAAGGGGAGAATCCCCGTATATCAATGCCATTATGACTTGGACAATTAGATTCCTTTGGGGAGATGATAACCCTACTCCTGGCACCCTAATACCTTTATGGTATGGGATTGTCGTTTCGAAAACTCGTTACATGGATCATTTTGAAAAGCATGGTTTGGTTAGGCATATACAAAAAAAAGATGCCGATAAATGTTAAGAAAAGGATATTCATGATATAACCTGTGTTCCGGAAATAAAAACACTTGAGCATAAGAGAATTTCCTATTTACGTGAATCACTTTGCACTTCAACACTCAGATATTTATGGATCATAATAATTAAATAAATAGCGTCATTGAGCATGGTTAGAAATCTTTGGGTTAGTAAGGGTTGTGTTAATTTGTTTATTCCTGATCGCATTAACTAAAAGTACTTCCATTTAAGGAACCGCAGTATATCAACGTTGTTGTTTTCGACTCTTTGTTAAAAACTTTCTCTATATGGCCAAATGTTTATGGGTATTATTATGATAAACCCTCACAATACCAACTTGTCCGCTAGAGATATCTAGTGGTTAAAAAGGGCTTGTTACACATGCTTAGTGCAATCGTTTCGCCAACGTATGGTGAAATAATGATGTCATCTTCTCGATAGTTCTAGCTTTAATTTTTGCTTGAGGACAAGCAAAGATTTAAGTTTGAGGGGATTTGACATGTCTGTTTTCAACATACATATCCATCAGTTTTTCCTCTAATAAAGACTACTTTTTATTGTTTATATTAGTTAGTTATTAAATGATATTTGGCTCTATTTTAAGCATATTTCACGTTTTATCTAGTTTTACAGCTTTTTATCCAACTTTATGTGCAAATGAGATAAGTGCGCTAGCTTAAGCTGCAAAACGGTCGCAACAACTAGCTCAGGCATTACTTGCCGCAGCTACTGAAGCTACTGAATAAGGAGCCGCCACTTTCCATTACAAAGCATTGTCAGTCGCATAAGTATACCGGATGAAGAATTCTCCTAGTGATCTTCGCAAAGACAAAGTCCTCGTTATGAGCGACTCATCCTTCATGAAAATGTTAGTGCGACAATATCTGAAGAACTCCTATGGTCCGACAGTTTCTCTTCTCAAACATTAAGCAACAACTAGATAATAAAGAGAAAATGTGCCTGGTCCTTAGCAGACCAACATAC
>JAOWBR010167010.1:0-11720 GCA_028571145.1 Dionaea muscipula
CCATGACTCATAGGCAAAAGTCCTCTCTTGGAATCTTCCATGCTAAACCGCTTTAGCATCTTTGCTATGTATGTAGATTGGGTCAAGCCTAGCAGCCTTCTAGACCTATCTCTATAGATCTTTATTCCTAGAATATAGGCTGCTTCACCCAAATCTTTCATGGAGAATTGTTTAGATAGCCATAACTTCGTGGATTGTAACATTCCTACATCATTCCCAATGAGTAGAATGTCATCAACATATAGGATGAGAAAAGCAACTGAGCTCCCACTAACTTTCTTGTACACACATGGATCATCTTCATTCTTAATGAAGTCAAACGTTTTGATCGTTTCATCGAAGCGAATGTTCCAACTCCGAGATGCTTGTTTAAGTCCATAAATTGACCTTTGCAGCTTACACAACTTCTTTGTGTTTTCTTTGTTAGTGAAGCCTCCGGGTTGTGTCATATACACTTCATACTTGAGGAACCCATTCAAGAAGGCCGTCTTCACGTACATTTTCCAAATCACATGATCATGGCATGCTGCAACAACAAGTAAAATCCGAATGGATTTGGTCATTGCAACGGGTGAGAAGGTTTCCTCTTAAATGATACCTTCCCTTTGCTTATATCCCTTTGCAACTAGTCTATCCTCACAGGTTTCGACCTTTCCATTTATCCTGGTCTTCTTGTTAAAGATCCACTTGCACCCTATGGGAACGATTCCCTCAGGTGCATTTACCAAGTCGCATACTTGGTTAACATATATGGAATCCATTTTAGACTTCATGGCTCCAAGCCATTTCTCGGCATCTGCAACTACCCTAGCTTCGGAGTAGCTAGTAGGGTCATCCTCTATGACCGCCCTATCACTAGGAATCTCTCCTAGGAAACCATAGCATTCGGGTACTCTAGGTACTCTACTAGATCTACGAGACTCTTGTGTACTCTGAGGTATCACAGATTCCTTCAAAGGAAGTACCTTAGTTGATAGTTATGGGGTAATAGGATCACTAGTCTAATCGTCATTTTATCCCACTTGAACTTCACTAATTAAGTTCAATTGAGCTCCCACTATTCTTTTCAGAAAAGAATTCCTTTTCTAAGAAGACAACGCATTTGGCAACAAACACCTTCTATTTAGCGGGATGGTAAAAGTAGTATCCCGAAGTTTCCTTTGGGTACACTACAAAATAACACCTTTTAGACCTTGCTTCTAACTTGTCTGCTTCTTGTTTCTCAATAGAGGCAGGACAGCTCCAATCATGCATATGATTAAAGCTACTCCTCCTTCCTTTCCATATCTCATATGGTGTCGAAGAAACAGGCTTAGAAAGAATCCTATTAATGATATATACGGTGGTTTGAGGGTATATCTCTAGAATAACAATGAAAGATCGCTAAAACTCATCATGGACCGAACAATCTCTAAGAAGGATCGATTCTTCCCTTTTGCAACACCATTCAATTATGGTGTTCTAGGAAATGTCCATTAAGAGACTATACAATTATCCTTAGGTACTCAAGAAACTTCGTGTTTAAGTATTCATCACATCGATCTGATCGAAGTATATATTCTAATACTTTTACCCAATTGTTTCTCCACTTCATTTCTATATTCCTTGAATTTTTCAAAAGATTCAGATTTATGCTTCATAAGATAAATGTACCGAAATCTAAAGAGATCATCAGTGAATGTAATGAAGTAAGAAAAAATAAATTTGGCTGGAGTAGACATAGAGCCACATTTATCAGTATGTATGAGTCCTAACAACTCTGTTTGTCGCTCTCCAGTTCCACGAAAAAGAGATTTGATCATCTTGCTCAAAAGGCATGACTCGCAGGTAAGAATCGATTCTAAATCGAATGGATCAAGTATCCATCTTTTTTCAACCTTTGAATCCTAGTCTCACTAGCATGACCAAGTCGACAATGCCATAAATATGTTTGACCCATATCAAACTTACGTTCCTTGACTTGTTCAATATTGAGGCATGATTGACTATTATCATCTATATTCAAAACATACACACCAATGTTCAAGGAACAAATTCCTTAAAACAATCCATCTCTATGGAAGGTCAAAACATTATCCTTGATAATGAAGGTGTAACCCTCCCACCAAGTCTAGAAATAGATACAATGTTTCTAACCAAGTTGGTGTAAAACAATAATGTTTTAAATGTAACAATAATCCCGAAGGTAAAGTCAAATCATAAGTCCCTACAGCTAATGCAACAACCTTTGCTACATTTCACGTTGTTAGGTTCTCATCTTCTTTCCTCAAAGTTCTTCTACTTGTTAGGTTCTGCATATTATCACCACATCCGGCATCCATTACCCAAGTAGAATGATCAGTAGAGGAAAGATTGACTTCAATCATGAACATACCTGAAGGAGCATCACCATGCTTCTTCATACTAGCAAGGTAAACCTTGTAGTTCCTCTTCCAATGTCCAGATTCACTGCAATGGAAACACTTTCCATCTTTGCACATAGTTGTCTTAGTTTGCCCTTTTCTTTACTTTCTGGACTTCATCCCGCCTTGCTTCTCAAGCTTAGCACTGTCCTTCTTGGAAGAATCGGTTCTTCCAACTATCAAAGCAAGCGTGTCCTTTTAATGAACCTTGTTGGTCCCTAGGAGGGGCTTTAATAGTTCAGAGGGAGGGGTGAATGAACTATTAGGTTTTTCAAACTTTTAAAAACTTAACAAAGTTGTGCAGTGGATTATATTTGTATAGCCCCTTTTAAAATTTAGTTTTCAAGATTAGTTACTATTATGTTATCGTGTGTGTATGTATGCAATACAGAAATATAAATAACACAAGAGATTATAGAGGTTTGAGGTGGTGTAATCTTCTACTCCTCTCTTCTCCCTGTGATATGGGAGGAATTCACTATTGTCTTTGACAACAATTATAATAGTGACACAGTGTTAAACACTGTAACCCTTGCAGTTCCTTCGTTGCAACGCTTCAGCTGCCCACCACACTGCTTGATCCTTCACAACAAATTGTTGCTTCACCAGCTTCAGTCCTTCACCCCTTCAAATGCTTCAACTGCTACAGATTCTTGACAACCCACGGTTGCTTCACCAGCTGTGCAACTCCTTCACACGTGATGGCTTCACCGATCAACTTTAGTCCTTCGTGGCTTTCCCACTTCACCGATCTTTCAATGAAATACTGATCTTGAAAATGGTTGAATCACAGAAGTGATTCGTTGAGCCTCTTCTTGATGATGAAAATCATAACGGGAGTAGGCTCAGTTACTAGATGTAACTTTTAAGCTTGTAGGCACAAAGAGTTTTCAATATCACAGCGTGGAGATTCGAAAGTTCATCCTCTTCTCTTCTTCGTGGTGGGTATATATAGCCTCTGTCAAGAATATACCCGTTGGAGAGCCGTTGAACTTTGATCTTCTTCTTCTTCTTAATCTTCTTGCAATCCCGAAGATGGTAGATCTGGACTTGGCCTTCTTTCCCAATTCGTGCTTGCCTTTGAAAAGCTTCCTTGTCTGACTAGGATTTCCCATTCTGACAAATCTTCTTTCAAAAAGTTACGTTCTTTTTGCATCGATCAGATCCCGTGATTTTGTCTTCGTTTCAACGTCTCCAATCATCAATATTAAATTTCAAATATTGAATTTAATATGTGTCCTATCTTTCTTAAATGCAAACCTCGTTTTGAGACACATGGCATCCTTCTTCAAGTTTGGCCTCGAGAACCCTAGGTTTTGCAAACCCTAGATTGCCTCCGTCTCAGTTGGCCTTGTGTCAACTGGGGCTTCCTCAACTTGAACAACTCAACTGGATCTACTCCTCGACTGGAACTACTTCGCTGGAACTCCTCGACTGGAACAACTCAGGTGGAACTCCCGGACTGGAACTACTCAGTTGGAATGCCTCAACTGGACTGCCTCAACTTGACTGCATCAACTGTATTGCCTCAACTGGAATGCCTCAACTACATCTACTTAGCTGGATCTAGTTAACTGCATCTAGTCGACTGGCTCTACTCAACTGCATCTACTCAACTGCATCTACTCAACTAGATCTACTCAACTGGAACTATCTCAACTTAAACTGTCTGGACTGGAACTGTCTCGACTGGAACTGTCTCGACTGGAGCTGTCTCGACTGGAACTGTTTCCACTAGAAATGTCTCCATTGGAACTGTCACCACTGGAACTGTTTCAACGAGAACTGTCTCAACTGGAACTGTCTCTACTGGAACTGTGTCAACTAGAACTGTCTCAACTGGAACTGTGTCAACTAGAACTGTCTCAACTGGAACTATCTCAACTGGAACTGTCTCAACTGGAACTGTCGCAGCTGGATCACCAAGGCTAGATCTTCTACAAGACTGAACATCTAACCTAACCAGCATAAGTTGCTATATGCAACCTTTTAAGCTAATCAAACCAACCTAGATATCTATGCATTAACTTAGAATGATTAAATCAGCCTCCCCCTCAGATTTATATCATCATCAAAACTTAACATCTATCAACTTCTATGCATCATCAAAACCTAATATCTATCAAGCATACTGTTCAGGGAGAATGTGGAGGACATCCGATTGGAGTTTCCTTACCCTCGAAAGTTCAAGTTCATGTTGCCTGAAGAAGGGATATCAATGGTGGCGACCCCTCCAGGCACCCTTGCCATTTATCAGGGCCATTTTTCTACGGGTTGCGACTTCCATTGCACCCATTTCTTATGCCGGTGCTGTAGGCATGCCATCTCACTCCAGCACAAATGACGCCAGCTTTGATCGGGTATATGACCAGCTTCATCATTTTGAGTGAGAAGCACGGGTTGTCCCCTTCTTTAGAGGTATTCTTTTGGTTTATTGAGCTCAAACCGGAGCGGGTCTATCTGGGGTGTTATGTGTTTGAGTCTCGGTGTCACTATGCATTGGTGAAGTTGGAGCCCTTCTACCTATTGTGGAGGCGAAGATTCATCCTTGTGGCGAGCACTGATTTACCCATAAACACAGTGCCTCGCACCCCTGTAAAGAGGCCCGATCCTTCCCTATTTTTAGGTCTCTCTATGTAGGAGAGCGACTTTTTAGAAAGCATCGTGTTATTCCATGACAGGGCACCGATTCCAGAGTCTGTGTCTATGGTGAACCTTGAGAGGTTAGAGGATCACAGAATAGTCACCAGTCGTCACCCTCGTAAGTGCATTTCTTTTGCCATGGGCTAAGTGCGTTTTTCCATGTAGAATGATGGTCATATGAATGTTATTGGCAGGAGGAGGGATTGGTTGGCTGAATTATCTCTATGGCGAGAGGGATAACCTCTGGAGCTGCGGGGTCGTGCAACTGGCTGATGGGAAAGAACTCAGCGATGCCGAAAGTAAGAGTGGATCTCAAAACAATGTATTTATCAGAATGGATGATGAAAGTTTGTGTGGGACAATATCACTTCTCTTTTTGCTTGGTGTAATTTGAATTTTCTTTTGTTTGAATATGTAGTCGTTGTTTCCTATATGCAATGTTGTGTTGTGGCTAGCTGCATAGTTGAAAGTCCTAGTCCTGGTTGAAGTGTGGCGATGCTGATCCTTGGGCTTGGGCCTAAGTCGTGGGCCTGCGCAAGTAAAGGCATAAGTAAGTGCCTATCCTGTCTTGCATTGATCACAAATGAAACATAAAACAAGAATGGTCTGAATTTAAAATGGGATACATGTGCACCCATCGGCACTGAACCCGTCATTAAAGGTAGGATACCGAGTCAAAGATAAAAGAGTGTGTTTCCCAAACATGAACTACAATTAAGTAGCAAATGGCAAGTAAGGGGTGTCGTACCACAGAGACTCGTGAGATGTGCAACTTTAGCAAACTAAACTTGAAATGAAGTAAAGTAACAAAAAAGGTGGGGGGTTGTTTGTGAGATGTCGGTAACGAGAATTAAGGGGTCAGTAAAATGAAAAGATAGATATAGTAAATATGACAATCTACTCAAATCCACCGAAGTCGGTAATGCCGACACCGAACAAATGTGGGAATGGTCAAGTTGAACAACAAATTTCCAATCCAATGAAAGTGGTGTCGGTTAAGTTTTAAGTGGGTTTTGGTCCTGGTTGGTCAGAGTTTGGTCCACTTCTTACCAACCAGATGTCTCAAAGTTATCCTAAGGAATCGATCACCGTAAGAATACTGAATTGGTATGGATGAGCCACATGCTTGGCAGGATCACTCAACCAACAGCAAAAGGTACTAAACAAACCAAATTACTCAAACTCTCCGCAAGAAAAATGGATTTAACAGATAATACTCTATGCATTCAAAATGAACATAATCATCAAATCTTAATCTGATTATACCTAACCTCAAAGCATTGGGTTGAAGATGCACATATAAGAATTCCAGTTCTAGGCTTGGTCTAGCTCATTGAAAAGGAAATCGAACACAAACACAGAGAATTCACTGAATAGGTTACACAAAGTCAATTTACCCAAAAAGAAGATAACGATAAGAGGAAGAATTAGGACTCTCAGAATACCAATCTTCAATCGTCGGAGTTGATCATCATCCGATCTCAGATAATGCACCAAGATGATTCCCAAGAGGGATGCTCTGCTCGATCCGCAGAAACTCTAGCCCTCTTTTTACTCCACTTTGCTCGTAAGAAAATCTCAGATCTGACTTTGATCTCCACTTGATGATGAATCTAAACCCGAATTCTCAATCAATGAGTTGAACTTAGAATTCAAGAAATGAATCACAAGAGTTGAAACAAAGATCCATAAGAATTAATCCCAATTCTCAGTAACACTTTGAAGAACACGTACAATGCAAGTGAGGAAGGAGATGAACAGAGTACACGCTATTGCTATAGGTCTGCAAATGCAAAGGCCCTTTTACAATTCATTTCAAATCTTATTTATAGATGAAATTCTGAGATCTACGTGTCCAGGTGAGCTGGTGAGAGTTTGTTGATCAATCCTCCAATTAGATACTTGCGTGAAATCAGCGGTCTATATTGGCTTGTATGCAACTTCCAATTATTCTTTTTGCTAGATCAGATTTGCATAAACTTGTTGCCTAAACTATTCTGGATCCTTCGTTTAGGTATGAATAACTCGCTGAGTTGAGAGTCCAAAGTGATCAGGTAATATACAGAGTTCAGAATTCCCGAGCTCCTTTGAGCTTAGGAATCCGGGCCCTTGAGTTAGCAAAGTCATGGAAGACCGAAGTCGACACACCGACTCCCTTTGTCTAGATCCTGATGTGCCCCTTGCTCATGGTCCATGGTGTCATACCCTGAGCATGGTATTTGAATATCAAAGAAGTCCCTCCTAATCCGTGGTGTTGTACCCGGAGGTTCTCATGCAAATAGAGAGGCCGGTAATACCGACCTCGGCCAATCTTTTGCCGACATCGCTTTAAGGCCTGAAATCACCACTTTTCTACCAAGTGCTCATAAGGACAGTTTAAATCAAATAGGAATTGAAATTGCTCTCATGAACATGGGAGTAAGATTAGATAAAGATAATTAAAGCATAGATTTAGCACATATAAATATGCTAATCAAATCCCCTCACACTAAAGTCTTACTTGTCCTCAAGCAAGGTGTATCAAACAGAGCTAATGAGAATCAGAGGTTATTATGAAGATAACCAAACCAAAATCATTAAGGTATGGGAGTCGGGAAATGCTACAGGCTAGGAACTTAAATAAGAGACACCGACTCAAGTTAATTAGATTAACTCCCCTCTATGGAGCAGGAATGTCGGTCTTCCGGAACCATGTTCTCCTAACCTTCGAAGTTTAAAGTGACTCATCCTCCCGACTCAAGTGATCCGGCACAGTGAGACTTCAATGTTATCGTGAAAGGAAAATTACTATCAGTAAAAGTGTCTCAAAAGTTTTCATAGAAAAGATTGGTATTCATCCTTCTCATCCCGTTCCTTACACTACTAAGATAGTTGGTCCGACTTAATTACCAATTTCCTTCTCTCTTTTTTTGAGTCCGACTTCATTCGAGCTTTCTAGATGACCCCTGTAACGAGCTTTCTGAACGGCAATCCCAGCCCTTAGGCCATTGCATGCTAGGTATTTTGAGAATACCCTTGGGGGAACTTTCTTATCCTAGTCAAAAAGGACTCTGAAGTCAGACTTAATAAAACACGTAGATCTACCGAGTCCTTCTATTAATGTGTCCCTCGAACTTCTGCAAGCAACGAGGTCAGGTTATGTTTTTATAAGACAAGGTAGTTCCGGATGTCCATAATTTCTTTTTTATAAGAATTAGACCCGCTATCCTAACAAGGTCAGGGAGATTAAGGTTGGCATTTTTACCGCTCTCAATACGTCCACAATTGATATGCACCGTTAAAGTTACTATCCCATAGTGAGTGTGAAAATTTAAAAGAACCCAGTTCCCGAGACCACCCTAGTCAAGTTTCAGATCTCGCTAAGTTCTCCAAGAAGTCATTTGACTGACGCAACTTAGTCCCGACTCCCTTTTCATGAAAGGGTTGTCATTACAGCACAATGGAATCGGTACCCTAAATAGATCCCTAGGTCTGCACATATCCCGAAGTCTCAGCCCTAAAAATTTATTCAGACTAACAAGAACTAACAAGAAACTAGCATGCACAATATCACCCCACCAATCCACTCACACTAGAGTCTTGTTTGTCCTCAAGCAAGGTGCAGAATCAAGTACCAAGGAAAAGGGTGAAAGCAATAAATGCATAGAAATGGATGGGTAACGAAATAGTTACCTAAGATGGAGGAACAAGTTCCAAGAAGCAGGAACTGCACATCAGGACAGAGAATCCCTGCAATTATTTTGGGTTGAAGGAAACCGTTGGAAAGGAAATTAATATAGGGTATAAATGCAACAAAAATATAAAGGACGCAAGGGGAAGACAGTAGGGGATCCAAAGAATTATTGAGTATGACGGTGTGCCATGGATCCTTATCGTCGTGCTGGAGTGATGCGGCTACCGGGACCCCAAGTAAGTAGAATATCAGAAGCAACCAATATGCTAACCACAGCAGATTTGAACGACATCCTAGTGGTTTTCCCTTGCCCTCCGCAATATAGGTATGTTCTCCCATACCGAACTGAAATAGCTGCCAATATTGAGGCACAAAACACTCTGGCGATCCATCTAGATCATTTTAAAAATGGCCTTCAGTTACCGATGCAACCATTCATCATATCCGTTCTTAAGGCATATAGAGTAATCCCAGCCCAGCTCACTCCGGAGTCAATGGTTTACATTGTGAGCTTTATCATATGAAGTTCGTGGTATAATGTCCCACGCTCCCTGATAGCCTTCAATATATGCCGCGACTTGATCCAGGAACCAGGGAGAACCGGGTAATATAAGTTTGTGCTGCAGGAAGGATGTAAATTGGTGACCTCAGAGGAGAGCTCCGTGCTGTGGAAGAAAAAGTTTATATTGGTGGAAGGGGATGAGTGGCCAGTTAGTACCATTTTCAGAACACCATGGCGCACTCCGGTGATACCAGAGAGGGAGCCCAACGTGAGAGAGCTAGCCTTATATGCACCATTTGGGAGCATCAGACAGGCCTATGCCACATCTGCATTATGTGATTAGGTTGGAGAATCTCCAGCTCTAGGGAATTGCAACACTTCCATATCAACGTAAGTTTCAATGAAAACGACAATGTGATTGAACCGAAGATTCTAAATTTGGAAAACTAACATATTGTATGCATGCAGGTGTGATGACAAGTAGTCAAGAGGCTCTCTACGGGCCGATTGCACTCAAGTGGAGGTTGGTGCATGTGTAGGATAATACAGGTGAGGACAATATAGGTGGAACTGATGATGAAGAAGATGAGGACGAGAAAGATGACGGAGATGTCACCGTCACCGAAGATAAGAGAAACCCCTTTCCCAACTTATATGAAGTGTAGGAACAGTAGTGAACTTGCTTGCCGGAAGTTGTCATAAGCTAGTCCTAACATTGCATGAAATCCTATCTATGATGCCATTAGAACAGTCATGTGTCTGTTTGCTTGATGTCGGTATACAAATAACCGAGATCTCGTGATGAGGTAGAAAGGGTTCCCACATTAAACATATCACAGCTGTCCTGTCAAAAGAAGATAGGGCCAGTAATGAAAGAGATTCAAAGAATCATGAGATTAAGACAACGATCAATAAATAATGAGAAAGGAAAGAATATTCCCTGACATTCGAATCTAGAGGGAAGATAGATAGCTAGAATAAGCAACCCGCAATAAATGCCGAGAAGGCTCTTGAACAACCCAAATTTAATGTGGCTATATGATCTATAAATACCCCCTCACCAGTCGCTGAATAGACATACTCAAGCACTTGCAACACGAAAATCTGCTTCTCCCTTAACCATGAACATGGATGGAAATATGGAGGGGCATGGTAGGGCACATATCAAGAGTCTCCCAGGGCGTCAGCTAATGAAAATAAGTGAAGCAACCAACATTCTCAATGTCCATGATTTATTTAACATCCAGATAACCTTCCCTTGAGCATCGAGGGTTGATTACCATTTGCCACAGCCTCAAGAGAAGGTCCTCGAGTTTGAAAAAGCAAATGTTATAGTTATCCATTTAGCACATTTCACCCATGGGCTCAGGCTTCCACTGCACCCATTTATAGTAATGGTGCTGAATGCATTCAAGCTAATGCCGACTCAATTGACCCCCGAATCCATTGTGTACATTACCAGTTTTATCATTCAGAGTCGCAACCATGGCCTTCCTTACTGAAACACCTTACCCCGGGCAGGGTGAAACCGACGATAACCCGTGAGACTACCTCCCGAGTCATTGAAGCCTATGGGACTAATCAACACAAAATCATTCAAAAGTATAAAATAAATACCAACATTTTATTTATACAGCGAAAGTCTTAATAACACAGCGGAAGACTGACAAACAAAACAAGAAAAATCCTAAAGGCATGACGTCGTCCCATCCTCGGCATCCATCCCGATCTTGTCATCAAGTGTACCTGAACCCACAGTGTAGCACTGTCAGTCAATGAAGACTTAGCAAGGGTAGAGGGTCCAGTAAAATTTATAATATCTCAAAATAAGAACCTCTTTCTCATATAGATCATGCACAATATGCAAATGTACATGATGCAATGATATTTGAAAATCAAATACTCCCCATTTTCTTTAAAAGTTATACCGTCAAAAGTCGTTTCAAAACAATGGACTTAAATCGAAGTCTCCTTATAAACCTCATGTCCTTGAAAGGCCCAAAAGCCTTATAATCCTTATAAAACCTTATCATCGGACTACCACGAGCACATGGACAATCAACCTCGTGTCCAACGAATGAAAGGTATATATAAGTATCACAATGCTTCAAACCCTTGTATAACATAAGCTTCTCAAATATCATTCTTTAAAAACAAAAGAATGGAACACAAGTCTTTAAAAACAAAGACACCTTGTTTGCCGGTCTCAAAACACGTAGTCCTAAAACCAATGAATACAAACATACTCTATACATCTCATATGATAATGCTATCAACAGTGATAATATATAATCAAATAAATAATAATATTCACCCAAGTGATACACTACAACAATTCTACTTTTAGGCAACGCCAAAATTTTATTGGCAAATGCTTATTTGCATTGCCAAAGAGTTTTAGCGACAAAAGACTTTGCGTCACCATGACATCACCGTAAATATGCCACTAATAGTATTTAGCAAAGTCAAATACTTTTCGTCGCCAAAAATAAGTACTTTT